>QVOB01018435.1:0-19296 GCA_014839585.1 Pseudomyrmex concolor | reverse complement strand
TCTCTCTCTCTCTCTCTTTCACACACACACACACACTATCTTCCTCTTCCTCGCCTCTCTTACCCTTAATCTAAAAGCGCTGACAAACCGCGAAACTTTCCCCGCCGTGAACAAACACGCGAATAAATCGACGAGAGACGCCCTCGGATTCTCGGTTTATATTCAAAGTTTTACGGTGGACCTATCGTCGTTTGCTTCTCTTTTTCTTTCTTTTTCTCTTTTCCTTCTTTTCCTTGCCTCTTTTTTTATTTTTAATGTCGACTTCGGATATGGACATGTACGAGCGTACTCGCCGTAGCAAGGAAAGATTGTTACGATTTATAACGTTTCCGGAGATTATAGAGGGATTGGAGCGAATGTGCTCGCGCACCTGAAAGAGAAAGGCGAGACGACTCTTGCCGCCCACGATTGATGACCAATGAAAAATTGCCACCTGGATGGACAACGATTTACGGCCGGACATTGTACACCGGCAACGCGATCCATCGGATTTAATAGCTAAACGAGAATCTCGCGCGCTACCACACGATCGTGTAAAGACGCGAGTCCATTTTGTCACCAATGATCTTCATTATTATCTCGAGCTCGATTGCACTTATCGACCGAACGGATAGTTACAAATTTCAGCTGATTGAGGGAAACATTTCGCGTTGAATCGAATCGAGCTCACATTTCGCTGTATTGCGATATAAATTTGTAATTACGTTTGCCGCATACCAAGCGACGGCGAAAGGTCATCTCCGGACTCACTTTCCCGCGCGTAGATTTCACATGTCGTCGTGCGTGTACGACAAACGTATGTACAGACTGAAGAGCCACGTCGCCACGGGAATTGCCACGGTAATTAAATTATCAACGGTCGTGGCCTGTGGTCGGAAATAATTCGACGCGGCAGCTTTCTGCTGCAATTCACATATAGTTTCCCGCCGCAGATGTCGGGGCCGCGAAACCTCTCCGGGTGTTCCATCTCCATCTCGTAACGAGAACGAGAGGGTGGTGACGGCGTCGGCGAGAGAGAGAGAGAGAGAGAGAGAGAGAGAGAGAAAAGGGTAGAATACGGGGAGGCGGCGCGCGATGTGGTCTAACCCCTCCGCGCCTGGTTAGGACATATAATAATACGGTCAATTTTGGATCTGGTTTAACCGGACGATTCCTCATATCCTTCGTCCCTTCCTCCCGTTGCCGTTTCGCGACCTCATCGACAGCGCTCCGACCTCCACTCGACCTTTCCGCTCTCTCTGCAACCTCTGCGCGTCCCCCTCGCAGTCGCAATGCTGCATCTACAGGACCGGTTACCAGTTTTGCGAGCCTCGCTTAACCGCCAACAATTTGAGGCTCTGAATAATTCCTGGCGCTCCAATCTAACTACGAACAAATTAGACCGAATTATTCGAGATTTGGTACGTGCTTTCAAACCGCCCTCTGCCGCCCTTGTATTTCCCCCTTTGCCATCGCCCCTTCTTCGCCCCCGCGTTTACATCAGCGCTAATCTGCCCTCGCGCCACCTACCTTCAAATTTCTACCTGCGATATCATTTCCAGCGTATCCCTCTCTTCGCACCCACGCACGCGCACGTATCACGCATATTCGACAAACAGCCTAAACGATGTTAATTTAATCATACATGCGCGACTTTGACTCGAGCCAGACTCTCTCGCTCGTATTACACTCGCGAAATGCGCCAAAGCGACGTTGCCTGTGTTCGAACTGATTCAACAGTCTCAGGCGAGGAATCCGTCTTTGTTGCAACATTTCTTGTGACACGAGACGTCAACGATACAATGTGATACTACCTACACGTCATTTCGGATAGTTCATCGCCTTACGTAGATTTTAGAAACGCATTCAAACACTTAACAAGAGAGCAAATGTGTGTTGCGCTCTTTCTCGGCACGTATAGAAGCTGAATACATATTGAAGGCACATTGAATGAGGTATTGTTTCTCTCTGACGTTGCGCGTTCAAAGCAAAAATTAATATCGCAAATAATTTCGCGTGTGTTAAATCGCAGACACACTTTTTGCAATATTTAATTTTACGCGTGGAATATGAACGTGGAAATATATTAATATCTCCGCCTTCGAGGCTGAATCCGTGCGCTTCGAATGCCGACGAGTAATATTAATATTTTTCTTTATGGAGGTCAAATTGTTGCCTCGAAGCTTTCTGATTTTGGGAACGTAATTTTAGTTATAGAGGGAAAGACTATCTTTCTCGAAACTTAGCTATCGCTGCCGCATCCCCCTCGCCCTTCGTCTTTCTATTCGCACGCTGTTTCGACCGGCCGTTTTGAAGCTGATGTCGTGGGCGGATGGCGGAGGCGGGTCGGACGAGGGTGCGGGCAAGTCGTCGGTGATGAATGCCGGTAAACTTGGCACGAAAAGTCGTTTATAAAGCAGTGCTACGCCACGCCACGGATGCTCGCACTTCATAACTTCCGTGCCATACCCCGGGCGCAACGCCCCAACTAACTTAGTAAAGACTTTCTTGAGATTCGGGGTGAGATCCATACACGGAGCGCGCGATACTTGGAAGACTTCTTCTTGGAAGCACCCAATTTTTCGATCTAGCACGGACTTAATTTTCAATGGCGCCTACTCTTCACTTGTTCTCTTCTCTCCTTTTGCCGCGAACTTGATACTTGAATTTTACATGCAGACCCAACTTGTTCCACTTTCGTCTCAAAATCAGCAAATAACCGAGTAATTCACGACGACACTCGGAATCTGCGAATATGTGAAATGTATTGAAAAAAAAGAAAAACGAGGAAATACATTCTAAGCAACGTCTCAGCGGCAGATTCTCAACGATCGACGTAACTCACTTGTAAAATTCCGTCAGTGCTTCCCATCAAGTTCTCTAAAGTCGGGGAATCTTTCGAGGGGACCGTACGTGTATCGGGAGTATTGGTTAAAAGATGGCTGCAGGTTGCATACAGCTACACGCGTCCCATCCATCGTTCCGTGAAATTTAACCAGACACGAAATACGTTTCCTTCTACGTCGGCGTCCGTCCTCCTTGCATCAGCGCGCGCTCCTCGAAGACGCATAGCGCGAGCGCGCCTCTTCGTGTTTCTTCTTACTCTCTCTCTCTCTCTTTCCTTCGTACCCGCCATCTAGCAAGGAGGGGGATATAAGTTTCAACTGAGGTCGAGGTCGGCAATACATCATCCTCTCGAGGAGACATAGATTCACGGTGTATGCATAATATTTGCCGAGCCGGCGGGAAAATTAGAAGTAGCGTAAGCCGCTTTTCTTATCAGCTCGGTACTTTGCGAGTGCAGCTTCGGGGGAGATGAAATGTTCAGAGGATGGGACAGGCTTACAGTTGGAATAGCGCGGAATCGAGCCGCATCTCGGTTTTCTTCAAACCGTCTTTGTTTTACGCTGCGCTTCAAGGTCTTCGCGTCGCATTTCCACAATGTCATTTCGGCGATTAATCACGAAGTAGGTAACTTTGGTCATGAGCGGAACTAGACTAGAGAATAAGAAACGACAGGACAATTTTAATCGAGTACACGATTTTCCGCGTGTGCACAACGCGCGATAAATTTTCCTACACGCACCTATTGCACGAATTACACCGGCATAATAAATTATTCACTCGTAAACGCGATCGCGACTTAAGACCTGAGGTGTGGGTACACCATTTCAATGGGCGCAATGGCGCAGTTATATGGAGAACCGCGGCGAAAGGGGGAGGGAGCGCATTATATGGTATTAACGTCCGAGCGAAGTACGCGGCTACGAATTGAATAATCGAATAACAATAAATTTGCATTTGCGTTGTTGTGGCCGGCGCTGACGCCGCAATGGATGTAGGCAGTTGCCATCGTACGCGGATATCCCGACGAGCGGGATACCCCGCCCTTCGGCCACATCATTTCATAATCAGGGCGCAAACCGGCTCCACGCGGCTCTATTTTCCGCGTTGCAGCCCGACTGACGGATGTAATCTGTGTCCCTGGGCGTATTTTGCAAATTCAATCGTACGTTTCCAACTGTTTATAATATATAAACCGACGATGTAATCTGCTGACTATAAAGCACCGATACTATTTGTATATATGTAACACGGCGTTTGTAAATTGCGTGCGAGCCATTTGTACGTTTATCAAATGGAGCGCAGTTACTAATGGTCGGCCGATATAGTTTGATCGGAGAATGTGGTTTACGATCGATAGGATTAGTTTGCTTAAATTCGCGAGGATGAAGAGCTGCTGCGGATTCTCGCTGCGGACGACGAGAGCGATATATATATCACACAGCGGCGGCGACGAGAAAATTTTGGGAAAGAACGATTTTGCGAAGGAAATGTTGCGAATTGACATATAATTTCCGTAAATCTTGAAAGTCCTTGAGAAAAGGGTAGACTCAATTTCACGTTGATAGAGACAGCGTAAGAAATAGCGGAGGTTACAATTTATTCGATACCTGTAATCAATATCCTTCGTTTCTTCGGAAGGAAGGAGGAAAGGAGGGAAAATAAAAAATACAAACAATTCATTGTCCTTCCGTGAATTAAAATATCGCACATACGGACGGACGCGCGTTTATCATTTACTCTAGGTGGAAACCTAGGGAAGAGAAGAAACAAAGTTATCTATAAGACGATATTTTCCCCCGTGCAGAGGATGCCGCGTACGGAGGTAAATAACGTTGTTCGCGG
Source organism: Pseudomyrmex concolor (assembly GCA_014839585.1). Taxonomy (NCBI): domain Eukaryota; kingdom Metazoa; phylum Arthropoda; class Insecta; order Hymenoptera; family Formicidae; genus Pseudomyrmex; species Pseudomyrmex concolor. Next base: position 14,628 of record QVOB01018435.1, on the reverse strand, counting down.
GACGACGCGTAGCGCGAACACTCTCGCGGCTTAATTACGCCCGCGTTGGGTCGGTAAGCGACCTGCAGACAATAAATACCAAGTGGCAGTCGCGTCCCGTGCGCTGTAAATTCAAGCAAGTAAGGGGAGAGAGAAGAGGACCACCACCGCAGCCGCCGTTGCCGCGCCGCGCTGTCGCGTCGTCTTCGCGATACAGTCCCGTAACACACAATATCATTTTCCCGGCACAGAGTCGGCGACCCTCATTTCTCTCGCGAGCTAGCAGTCCAATTTCACACCGTTGTAAATACGCTTCTCTTATTTTTGACATCGTCTTCAATTCTTCTTACTTTGTCGCCCCGTAGCCGGAGCGAATTTCTGTCGCGCGGCGCTGAAGCACGCAAGCCGGAGCGAGCGAGCGCGCGGCCGGGATGGCTTCATTTATAATCATTTCCCGGAGCTGTATCTCTCTCTTTTTCCTCTTCTCGCGCGCCTGCTTCCTGTGCCCGCGCGCGCGCTGCCTGTCTTCCGCCCGTATATCCTGCCCGCTTCCTCGGACGTCCATCAGAAAGACGCAGCCCGTCTTCTTCGGCGTTCATTAAACACCGATCTTCTCCTTCTCTCTCTCTTTCTCTCTTTTATGACGTTTATAATATCGAAAACAACCACTTAATCGCCATGCTAAATTATATATGAATCTCCCACGACGCGCTGCTTTGGCGGTGTATACTTAATTCTCCGCAAAATACGATAGCTGTCATCTTCAGATACAACCGCCGCATCGCACGCGTCTCTGTTTTAGTTCGTCTTGTCTTTTTATTGCTGATCTTCGTGTACTTTGATCGTCGACTGGTTAGACGACGATATACAGGATATTGGACAATGTTTTATTTATTTATTTTTATCTAACATAAGCGGACATGGCGAAATGAAAATCGATATATAACCAGAAGATATCACGTACAAGAGATATAAATTGCAAATTGATTTCGAAAAGACCTCGACGAGAATCGCGAGATGAAAGACTATGTTTTTCTAAGATGTCGTTGAAAACGTTATATTCAAAATGAGCGACATTAAGAAACGAACAGCAACATTGTTGCTCTTGCTTGTGATATTGGTAAATAAACATCAATCAGGCTTGTCGATCTTTTTTGTCGAAATTGCACGAGGTAATCTTTTTTAAATGGTACTTCCGCTCGGTTATTATCTCGCGCGCGCGCGAGAGAGAGAGAGAGAGAAAGAGAGAAAGATTCCGCCCGATGCATCCGCACACAATGAAATCGCGGATTCGCAATTCGCTCGCAATTTCAACGAGACATGACATTAATCCAATGAGGAACTATGAAAAATAGAAGGGTGGAAGGAGGAATCTCGTTTTACCAATTGAATGTGGAACTGCTCATTGAAATCGTTGCCCGAGGCGAGCGGGTTAATCACTGCCCCGTGACAAGCGAAACGTAATATCGCGAATCAAATTCATAAGGAAGTAGGTCACCTTCTCTATCACCGGTTCCCGCGCTTTCTTCGCGCCCTTTTCACTTCAAATCTATCTCCTCTTCGGGGATCCGCCCTTTCCTCCCGCGCTCACTCTTCTTTTTATGCGCGACAAGAGGCAAACTATTCATCTCGGAATCTTTCTCACACGACGAGGAGGGACGTAACGATCGATCTCTTCGCGAAATTATCTCATAAACTACGGGATGTAATGCGTTTTCTTTTTCTTTTCGAACGTCTGAATTTGATCGGCGATTCGAAAATAATGTTGTAGCCCATTTTTATTCATTCTAAAATTGAAACCATATTTCATACACTTACGCGTTGCGATTGTGAATAAAACCACGCGTAAACACACGCATAAAAAAACACGCGCGCGGAATTTTATTATTTTATTGACGTTCATAATGCGGCATGATTATTAATGATAGAGTGCGGCATAATTAAATGGATTGAGCCAAACAAATTAAAAATAATTGATAAATCATCTATGCGTGTATATATATACATGCGCGACAACAGTCTGCTGTTATATTGATATTTGTTTTGCAATCAGTACGATATTAGTTAATGTGAGTAATTATCTTCATTGTTATTGTATTATAATTTCATTTTAATATCCTGCTGATTTAAATTAAAATAGCTACTAGTTTTTTTTTACACATTTATATGCGAGTTAAAGATTTTTCGTTTTCAAGCGTGGTCGTCGCGAACCCGTCTCTGAAATTTTAGTAGATCGATGGTCGTGAGAAAGCCGCTGCTACTCATTTGGTGTATCGAAGCACGACACCGTAGCTCCTATTATATACCGTTGGACGAACACGAAGCGTTTAGGGCTTTGCCCAAAGGCGTGATTGGTAATTGATTTTCAGGCTTCAGCACCGTGCTCACTTATCTCTCTCTCTCTCTCTTTCCCCGGTCTCTGTCTGAAACTTTCTCCGTCTTTCTCTCACTCTCAGCTTCCGTCTCGAAATCTCACGACTCACAATTAGTGACGCAACATACACAATTACCAGAAATATACATTTGGCACAAACGCACGCGCGCGCGCGCGCACAATATGTAACATTTTGATGAGACGCGGTTTTTAATCGTAATTATCTTCGAGGCGCATTGCCTCAACAATCTTTTTTATTTATTAATTTGCGCATGATACGAGGCATGCGGTCTACACCTAAACTGCGTATTAAGTGAGTATTCACTCGCAGCCGATGGCCTTCGCTGTAACAGTAGATAATGCTGCGGGTATCTACGGATGGCATTCATATGCCAAGAGCAAGCGTAGTTCTGCTGGCGCTTGGTAATACTGCGGTATGCAGTTGATTATGGAGGCTATATGAAGGAGCTCGACGTGGCCTAGCATCTTGAGTACCCTATCCGTGCTCGGGACAGTACCACCTATCTTAGCCTCGAAACCGTGCGCAGCATTATATACAGCACAGTATAGTTAATCCGCATGGACGTTCTCGAGGGATGTCGAAGATTCATCTCAAGACGCTCAATATTGCTCGGCCCGGCAAAACTGAGAGAGAGAGAGAGAGAGAGAGAGAGAGAGAGAGAGAGAGAGAGAGATTCGAGCATTCTCTCCCCAACGTCCTTCGCGTTATCTTCAACGTTAGTCTCTAGCATTTTCGTGTTATCCGTCAATTAAAATGGAAACGACTTTTATTTTCGCCATGTTTTTTACATGCACGTTCGATATAAAAAAAATATTTTGATTTTGAGAGAGTGTGCGCAGGCGGAATTGAAATAAAAATCGATACGCAATTAGAAACAAAACTGCGTGATACGTTCTGCGTGAAAAGTATCGCGCGCAAAAATATTGTAGTACACACCGACGGATATCACGCAAAGAATACAAGTTTCTCGTCCGTAAAGCTTTACGCAGGTTCGCAAAAGATTTTGCGCTTTGTATTTGATACGCGCGTTTTCTAAGAGACGCGATATTTCCGCGTTCCTCGTATTACTCTCCTCCGCTATCCTTTCTGCTTTTGCATCGCCCCGAAGTTTACACAGCTATCTAAACTGATCCGCCTGTGGTCCCAGGACAGGAAACCTCTACGCGCAAGGAGAGAGTGTGACTGGTACCGGAGATTTATCGGATAAATCGGATTTAAGTGCAGCGCTCTAAACGTCTGCAAGAGAGATTCCGCGAAATTGTGTGCTATATAGCCGCGCTAGTAACAAGCCGACATGAAAGGCGACTACCAGCGGGAAAGTGATCTCTTCGCGCTTCAAAAGGCTTATGATGCTACCCGGACTAATTACGTTAATTGGCATAATACCTTCAATAGGTTTTCATAACTGGCAGCGTAACCCTCCGCCCGCGGCGCGCCGATGTGCGCGATGGTTGTCGAAATGCAACAAAAGCCGGAGATGGAAAAATAATTAAACGATTCGTTTGTATTCTTTGCAGACGGAGGAAAGAAGGTTTTCATGAGGAAACCGGGCTTAAAGCTGCTTGAACTGCTGGGATAACACTGGTTTGTTGACGTGTCTCTGATATATTTACGCGCAAAACAGCCTGGTGGCCGGACGTACGAGTATTATGCCTTTTAGCTCTCGCACGTGCGCGCGCGATGAATCCTCCGTATCTCTCCGTTTTACGAGTCTTATTCCGTGCGTACTCTTGGCGTCTCTGTTTCATTATATTACGTCATGTGATGTATGCATGTGATATTTGACAACGTCTTTGTTCAGAGACGACAGAAGTCAAAGTAAAGTCAAATATCTGTGTGTGTTTTTTCTTTTTCAAATAGCTCGATAATTCTCTCGGTAAAAAAATAAAACACAATTTACGTAAACAATAAAAAAATATATGGCCGATCTATACACATAAGCTAATTTAATATACCGATACTAATTTACTGTATGAGATTTAACATGTGAATTTTTATGCGCGTGTGTTGTATCGCGCAAAAAGAAAAAAACAAAAAGATCGAATTGTTTACACAATTTCTCTGCCATCAAACGCAGCGAAATGTTTCCTTCTCTCTTAATTTTATTAACGTTTCGAAACTTCTCGCAATATCAATGAAACCGCGACAGTGCGCTCTACTAAGTTGGGAATCGACGTACTCAGAAAACTAAAATCATCATCGATTCCTGTGACGTAAGTTTTACGAAGGATTTTATACGGCTCCGCATACATTCCCATACATTTCGTCGAAACGAGCGCGCACTAAAAAGTGGACTTTCGATCATTTATCTCGTACACAGCGACTATTTATTATCCCCGTTGTTACTCGATACGGCGATATTTCTTGCGGACGTATTTGCTGCCGCAAATAAAGTCATAACATATCAACAACGATTGCGAAGAAAAGGATCGATTTGACATCTCAGAGAGAAAAACCACGCGCGTGGTCATCGCGCGACACAAACGTTGCGGGCAACGTGAAAATTTCTCGTCTCTGCGCGTGCGAAGAGAGACATGAGGATCTCGGCGTGCTTTGAAAGATTCGCGTCGCGAGCCGCGCTGGCTAGATCGTTGAAGTACCAAGTTTTAAAATGTGGACCAGATAAGAACTGCCGGCAGGGTCCACATCTTCCGATTCGAACTCACGGAAAAGTCGTGTATCCACTCCCGCACATCGATCCCGCTTCTCTCTCCTTTTTAGCTTCCTTTCGCGATTCTCTCTTCTTCCTCTGTCTCTGTCTCTCTCTCTCCTCCCCTTCTATCGCAAACGTGTCTCGTCTTCGTCGCGCCTTCTCTCCCGTTTCTCTTCGAGAGACTTGCTCCTTTCTTTCGTACGTAAAGACGGGCATGGGAGTGAGTGCCCTGGCGGCAGCAGAAGTTCCTCCATTAGCGATAACAATGAAAGATGGACACCGGGCTCGGGGGCTCCGATCATTCCTGACAAACACACACGCGGCCACGTTCTCGTTGTCGAGAAATCAGGATTCTCGCAGGTAGTGAATATACGCCGTAGCGCCCGGGCGCGTCATAAAGCGGGCGTCCCGACAGTCAACTTTTACTTTGATCGTTGCGCTATAAATATGCCGCGTCTAGTGAGACGGCAAATCACAATTTATCGCCGGCTTTTGCCTCTTGTGTCTCCATTGCGACATATCTCTTTCAATATTTCCTTTCTTGTCTCTTTACCCTCGCGACGCTTCCATAGGAGACGTCAGTATCGCTTCTCTTTTATAGCGCGCGGGTTGTGTGACACGCAGTCTTCGTCTTCGAAAAAACTATCAGAATTTCGCACGCTTTTCATAGCTTTTCACACGCGCTTCTTTGCTGACGCATTTTGTTTTGTTTTTTATTTTTTATATTTTTATATATAGTTTATTTCTCTTTTCTGAAAATTATACCCCCCTCCCCGCATATATTGTTTCGTATGTTGAACCGTTGTTGTTGTCGCGAATTTATTTTACGTTTGCCAAGAAACAGGAATAGAATGGATTTAGTCCCCGTTATCCGGGCCGGAAAGTGCATCCATTAACAGCTTTGCTAATGGACTCGTTATCAGTAATATAACATAAAAAAAATCGACGTAATAATCCACAGCTTGTAAAACGTAAATGAAAATTTTATGCGTCGCCAGCTTCCGTGTCACGCGGTAATTTACTGAAATTACTTCGAACCGCATGCCGACATCATCGGAAAATCGATCGCGCATCGCAGCGCTGATTAACGATCGGCGGGAAACAGTTAAAGAGAAATTTGCCATGAGGCTGAGTGAAAGGAAATACAAATCCAGAAGGGATCTCCCGAACCGTCTGACATCTGCGGTTCGTTTTCATTCGATTGTTGTTCGCTCCGCTCGCTCCTTTCCTATTCTGTCCGGCCTTTTCATCGGTTGGCCGAATTGTACGTCATGAAACGAAATTTCCGGCAAGAGAATCGGATGAGGAATGAGAGGCAGAGATAGAAAGGGACCGGGTAGAAAGGGAGTGGAAACAGAGGAACTTCATACATGATTTCCCCCGAGTCCCTGAAGTGAAGCATTTCGGGCAATGCGCCGCGCTCGTACGAGCGCGCGACCACCGCGCGGGGTCCGCCTCCGCGCGGTATCTCGCTGACAAAGTTGCTCAATCATGCGTGCATTATGAGATTCGCGAAGCAGAAGAATACGAGCGAGCGGAAAAAGTGGAACTTCGGATTAGAGACAAGGCGGGCCGAGAGATTTAATTTAACTTGCCTACCGCGAAATACGCGCGGCGCAATGTTGTCGCGCGTCACGCGTATGTTTTCTTCTTGTCTGAAAATTGCATTTACCACCCGCATGATATAATCGCGTGTATAGAATTGCAATTATCAAATAGCGATAAGCGTATCCGGTCTAATTATGTTAGTCCGGAATTGCGTGTGTAGATACACGTTTGATTAAACAAGAATAAACGCGGAAAATTATTAGATGTAATTTGAATGCCCGGCCAGATTGATTGATTTGAGATTCGAATTAATGATCACAGTGTTTTGTATATTTTCGTCAAAATCATCGATTTGATTGCAACATTTGTCGAGATTTGTCGCTAATTACATTGAACACGAATTAGTTTCATGTCTTTTCCAATTTGATTACCGGTGTGTGTCAACTTTCACGACGAGTTTATTTTCATCGCGCACACGCGCAAAATGAAAATAAATAATTCGCAACTTAAACCGGTGTGTAATTAAAGCAAACCGCACGCTTTGCGAATGTAAATTTCTCAACTTTCAATATCCCAGGAATTTTCACACGGTTTTCGGTTTCCCGCAACCGAATCCTTGACTGCATTCCTTTCGTCCTCGGTCGCGAACGCACGCACATGTATACACAAGTTAAAATCCGCTCCGCACGCATTCTAATTACTCACCGAGATTCCAATTTGCTTATACCTGTTCAAATTGGCAAAATAATCACCGATACAATCTCGTTCTCTAATAGCTCGCACAATCAGACGTTAATTTCCTATCGGCAGAATTCATCACCCGGACTCGGTTTGTGCTCATCGCGGCGACGTACCACATGCGCGACGTCCTATGTGCGCGATGAACAAAAGATGAGCGCATCGCGTACGCGTTCTCTCTCTGCGCTCTCATCCTTAGATTCGACGGGGATTCCCGATCGTCCTTGGGGATCGCGCGTGTGACAATGCGTGACGAACGCATTGTCGGGTACCTCATCGTTCCCGCCTTCTCTCTTCCATCAATCACGACCTCGCCTCACACGTAGTTCGGTAGTCCACGCAAAATCGACAACACGCACACGCGCGCGCGCGCATATATATATATATATATACACATACATATATATACACATATATATATGGGTATATATACACATATATATACATATATACAATATTCTGTATATGTGGATGCTGTGTGTTGGTAAACGGGACGAAGCGATTAGATGTTCGATCTGTATCAATATTTACCTCGCCTCGCTGCGGCGCGTCTTCCGCGAAATGGAAGCCAGACTTCCTTCATCCCCGACGTGTTTGCCCGTGCCGCGGAGCAGATACGCCGGATTCCCTCGGGAGGACGTGCCGCTAGTCCTACGGACAGGCTTACCCTTCGAGCTACAAACCGTCTCCTCTCCTCCGCGTCTTCTTTGCCCTCTCGCGCGTTCGCCTTACCCGCTACCCTCGTGCAGCCGACAGAGTCGTCTTACCCACGGGGGCCCGGGCGGCACTCGCGCGCTGGCACGATCGATCGGCCGCTATAATAAGAAGAGTAAACGGCAAGGAGATATTGTATGCAAGATCAACCCGGCGAGCCGCGCTCAAGCGGATGCCGCGCGCGGTTCTGCGTTTTCTCGCTCCTCTTTCATGCGACATCCCGAAAAATATCTTGGGAACTACGGGCGAAGCGGCTTCGGGATTCGATTCAACAAATACCCGAAGCGTTTTTATCGGCGGTACATTTTACGAGCGCTTTTCATCGGTATAAAAAAAAAAACAAAAAATTAATAAAATAAAATAAAATAAAAAAATGAATACGAGCTCTCGGCTCTTACGAACGAATTAGGCGATTTCGCGGAATCTCACGTGTGGCGCGAACTTTTTCATCGGATTCGGAATAAATGCTTCTGACTTGGCTGGATACAAAGCCCGAGCCCGTTTTTCGCCGAGCGTGTGCGATATAACGAGCGACGAAAGAAGAAGTGGCGAAAATCCAGTGGCGACGATCAATAGAGAAGCGGCGGTAAAATAATGATACTCCGGACTACGGGTTCTAATGGGAATTTGTTGGCCTCTTCCCTCTCCTTCCTCCCTTTACCTTCTCGTCGGTCTAGCAAGAAAGATTCCGGCAAGTATTTCACTTAAGTTTCCGCGCCGCGCGTGAGCGCGAAACAAAATCATCCGCGATAACTTCCACTTTAACTTTGCGGAATTCAAGGTTCTGACAGTTACTTCTATTTTAACTTCGCCCACTTCATCAATCATTCTAACGCAGTTTTTCCACCAGTCCAGGCAATAACTCCCGGTTTTGTTCCATTAGTTCACTCGATCGGATTATCTCGGGAATGCTCCCACGTATAACGCGTGCATCGATGACGAATGATACGCGAGCGCATTCCTTTCTCCTTTCGAAGAGCGCCATTAATCAATTTGAAACGGCCGACTGGAGCGTGTCCGGCTTTTTACGGATCGTCGTTGTTACTCCTTTCCACCTATTTCATCCGAAAATCAACAGGCGCATTTTGTGTTTGCGAAAATTTGTCACAACAAGCTTTTCGGCAAGATTGCAAATGCAAGAGATGAGTTCGTGTTCTTCGGACTTGAAGTTAGCGCATCGAAAGTCGACGCGGAATGCGGTCGGCGTCGTCGTTAGAGACGAGAGAGAGAGGGGAGGGAGGATAAGGGCGCGGAAACGCGGAAGATCGAAGGATGGCGAAAGCGAGAAGGGAAGCGTAGGGTGAGCCGGCGGAAAAAAAATACTCCCGCCAACAAGTCTCAAACCCCCGGTCTCACACCCCGCGTGCGGCACCGGGCAATTTTTCAATGGCTCCGGCCGAGCTTGAATTCTCGTTAATTTTTACTTTCTCTCGCCGTCCGCCACGGGGATCCGCCATTGTCCGCGCGGGCTTCGCCTCGGAGCCTCTACAACGATAACAGTGAAAATGCAGCCGAGCGAGCCGGGGGTATACCTACCTACCAACCTACCTACCAACCTAACGGCGCGAAGCTGTCGATAGCAACACTCTCCAATAAAGCGGATCCCTCCCTACCACCCTACTCGGAACAGTCGTTGCTTGAGAGTGCGCCCACACACCGCCGGCGCGTCGCAATGCCGGTCGTTCCACTGTTTTGCGGTTCTCTATATGTACAGTATGTATAGGTATACACGCAAGTCCCGGCTGTTCGTAGCAGTAACGCAATTTCGGTGTTTGACTATGAATGGGTGAAGTAAGAAGTCTTAAAGCACAGGTATCTTGAAATCGCGTGATGGTGTGTCGCGACATGTAACATGTAAATGTTTCGATTACATTTTTAGAAAATCTGATACATACGTATCAAAAGACACAGAGAGAGATTTATAATTGCAGTGTAATTAAAATAAACGTATATTTTTTGTTCGTTAAAATCGGGTCTAGGTGCGTCTCTGCGGGTGTGAAGTCGATTGAAAGAGGGCAATGTTATCGGATTCCGTGCGTATATCCAGCGGCATTGATCGCTGTTGCTGACCACACAATCACGCGCTATCCTCTCCAACTCTTCTTCGTTTTCACCGTCGACGCGTCCTCGTAACGTGACAGCGATCGACAGATCTCACGTCGTGCCCAGACACGGCTGTATGTTTCATTGCGCTCGACTGTTTCCATCGTTCTTTTTCTTTTTGAACTTAAAACCCCGAATCGCGCAATAAACTGCTGTTGAGTCACCGAATGACTTGTAAAAAATAAAAAAACCTTATTGCTTGAAAATAATTAATGTTAACCATCTCTCGTGTCAAAAATAAAATTGTTTTATATTTAAAATTTGAGCAAATTTATTAATTATCAACATTCAAATGAAAAAGCAGACGTCAATTTATTTTATTGTTTGAATTCTTTAAATTTACGCGTAGTAAAGTGATCATATTAACATGCATAATCAACATATATTTATTAATAACTAATAAATATACCTAAAAAATACTAATGTAATTAATAATTATTTTGCAATAAGAGTGAGTTTGTAAGTAACGAAGAAACTGACAATGAGAGATATTTTTTAGAAAAAACTGTGTAATACAAAATTCACAGATCTTACTTTTTAATTTTATGTTTCATGCGGTGCATAAAAGATGGATACGGTTGTCACGTGAAGAATCGGATCACGTTCAATTTGGACTGCGGAGTTAGAGCTCTCGCGCATTGCACGCGCGCGCGAAAGAAGCAGGAAAAAATTAAACATGCAGAATGTTACGTAGTTAAGCGCACCTGTGGCCATGTAGAGAAAGAGAGAGTTACGTCATTCAGTTCCTTGAGTTCGCGCAAAACTTCCACGCAAAGCCAACTAGTTTACCAAATTATGTTTACTTATGCGCATCGCTAAAACCATTCGCGGAACTTGCCGCAGCGCGAGAAATCCCGATCGATCCGGATAGACCCCGGACGTAACGTAGAGAATTCTTTGTTTTATAATTCACAACGTGTCTCTTTCAAATGTGTCGAGAAAATTTCAGGCATTACAGAACCGCTCCGCCATTTAGTAATGACTAATTCGTGTTGTTTGTTCGCGAGTTAACGACGGGAATGGCCTTCTATATACGCGAGCCGCCACGCACGCGACCCGACAATCGTCATCGATTACCGACAAACATGACGAAGGCCGGAGATTCGGCGCCAATACGTTAACCAATATTCCGGTGCTTTCGGCACGAGCAGGATTTAAACCCCGGCGGCTCGCGTATGGAAATTTATGAGACTATTTTGCATGTAAGCACTAACCAGGTGTGGCTACACATAAATTCCGCATTCTCCGGCATATATTTCAGACCCATCGCCCTCTTCGCCTTCGTTGCGAAGCAACGGCGGGTTGGCCTTCGGCGGGTGCGGGCCAACTTGCCAGAAGTTACCTGCCTAGGATCTCTTTCGCCTCCGTACCTTCTCCTCTTTCTTCTCCTCTTTCTCCCTCCTCTAGCAGTCGCTCCCTCCTTCCCTGCTTCCCGCGACACCCACCTTTTCGCTTTCCTTATTCGCCTTGCACCTGGTATGCACGCTATAGTTAACCCTTCTCTCTTATTCTTCGCTCGAGATCGTATTCCTAAATCACCCCCGACCACCCGCCGGCAACGGAGGCGCCCTTCTAATTGCTCTACGCTACGTTTAAATTACTTAGCCCCCTCCCCTCAAATTAGTTTCGGATAGTCGAAAAGAATGACGCATTCGTCGGCGAGCTTGTAGAACGCAGAAGAATCCTGCCGGGAATGCTAATTTAAGCCAGACCTCATTTGCGCATCGAGGAATCGCTTCAACCCTTTCTCTTCCCTCCCTCTCTCTCTCTCTCTCTCTCTCTCTCTCTCTCTCTGTCTGTCTTCCTTATTTGCGAAGTATCTAACTGATCTTTCGATTTGTCAATATCTTTCCTCTCGTTTTCGTTTTCTCTCTCTTGGAGAACGCAAGAAGTGTCCTAACATGCTACGTAAACGTATCCAACTCAGGTTATCATTTGTCAATAAAAATTTAATATAAAAAATTCATATATGCTTTTGTATAACTTTATACAAACCGAGTGCGAGACATTGGAGATGTTAATCGTCAAATTGCAATCTTCATCATAAGCTAAGGGCACTTCGAATGTTTTTCATTTTGAACAAAGCCAAATGGCGCTTCTGCGACTGCGACGAATCACGTTCGCAATTAAAGGCGAAGCCGCAACCACGGCGGAAACTCATGAAGACCAGGAACGGAAGCGTATTTCGTGTTCACGTTTCGTCCTCGATGCAATGATATCGCGTACTCTCACGGCGTCCTTTTAAATACGTGACCTGTAAATAATTGAATATGAAAGAACAAAGCGCGCGCGCGCGCAAACCGGACGAGTCGACTGCGAGCAGATCGCATCTTGCACGCGCACATTCCCGAGTATGCGCACATAGGAATTTCTTTTTTCTGTTTTGCTCCGTTCGACCTCCTATCATCGAAAATCCGCCTGCTCTTCTCTCTCTCTCTCTGTCTCTCTCTGTCTGTTTTGTTTTCCTTGATTATTCGTTTTGAGAAAAAAGAAAGAAGTAATCAAGAGAAACGCATCTTTGACGTTACTGCCAAAAAATCAAGTACAAAGATATCAAAAAATATACGTCGGTTGTCATAAAACCAAAGACGGATAAAATATCGGGATAAACCGATATTTGGACAACGGTGGTCGGATAATTGCGGAGCGTCGACTCGATAAACTTCCATTAATAACACGCGCAAGCAGAAGAATGGAGATTTGTTCGTAGAAACAATAAAAGTCGTTACAGCAATCAACGTCTTCATAATGGAACGCGCTCCGTTGTGTATAGCGCGCGGTTGCTATTATTTTTAACTACCTCCGCGACTATACAATCGCGGTTTCCCGTTTGCGCTCGCAGTTTACACTTTTGCGCAAGCGATCCTCCGGTTTCGCTTCGCCTGTGGTTTTAATTTTCATAAAACTCGATATCTGTTCGTTTTGCGCGAGCGCGCGCGTATCACTTGTACGGCTTGTTGTGCCCGCATGTATATCTCGGGCACTAAAACGAAGGGCTTTCGGCGCCGCGCATGCGAGGCTAGAGGAGAACCGCAACCTGATTGTAAAGCTATTGTGCCATTTCGGAAATCAAATCCGTTGTCTCGCGGTTGTCATCCACGACGACCACTCATCCTGATTGACCAGAATCAATCAAACCGCCTTGGTGTGGTGGTTGTTTTGATTTAGGATCCTACACCTGTGTGTGTCCGCAAGCAATTATCTACGAAGGCCGCGAGCCAATTATCTTATCCCGATGGTGAGCGCGATTTTTCACTTTTTTTTTGCTTCAGCTCTCTCTCTTTCTCTCTTTGTGTATATATCCGCCGTTATTTGTTTACTATCTCGTGCAAATAAACGTTTCCCGGTGCGCACTCGGAAATAAGTTCCACTCTATTGCGTAAACGCACGGGGATACGGAATTCCACAAAAGCTTTTCCGTTCGGGAAAAGGAAACATGTTCTTTGAAGGCGTCAAAAAGTAACGCGATCACACCTCGCGTATATTTTCGCGATATCACTTTCAAACAGAGATACGGACTGTGCTACGCGTTTGACGGCGGTACGCACCAGAGGGAGGAAAGATGAAAAGTCGAGAAATATTTTCGAGACGCGCGCTTAGTTTTGACAGAGGATCTTGCGCGCGAAACGTTTTCTCTCGCAGATCTGTATCAAAGTTTGTCTCTTTCTCTCGGACTGTAATCGAGCCGCCGTCTCCTCCTCCTCTTCCTCGAAAATGTGCGTTTTGTTTTCGACTCTCTCCCGGTTCTCTCTTTTTCTCTGCGTCGTCGCATTTTCAGCGAGAAAACCAATTTTGAGACACACAGAGATATCCCGGACGGAGAGACAACGTGTCTTTTTCCAACGTGTAGGCAGAGCCCCGTCAAGATGCGCAGAATCGCATCGTCTGTCGCGACGCGAAGTAACGAGGCGCGCTACACGACGCGCTCTTTCCGCGACATTTCGCGTAGAAATTTATTTTATTTACCAGAACGCGCGCGCGTTACATCCCGGTCCCCCGCTGCTGTTGATGTGCCCGTCTGTTGCGGCCTACGCGCGGGTTCTGGAAATAAAGATATAAGCGAAAGGGGGAAGAGAGGGATGGGGAAGATTGTAGGCTAACGCGCGCGACAAGAAGAGAGAATATCACCCCCGTGAGACCCGAGGCGTCTCATTAGGCGCGATTCAGTGTACCACACTCCGCCAGATCTCTGCCTTCCAGATTGTTCCATTTTCCTTCATACATATTTAAATTATTGAAATTGCAGCATTACCATATTCCATTGATTTATCGATGCCTCTCCGCAGCTTTCTTCCGTCCTCCCGTTTCTCCCGTTCCGCTTCCGCTTCCTCCTCATCTCTTCTTTCGCTTTTATCCTCGATACTCACTAGCACCGGGTAGCGCTTTATTTTCGCCAATCAAGACGCGGCAAAAACTAGTCCTATCAAATTCACTCATGGCACAGCTTCTTCCGCTACTTTCTCCTCGCTTTTTGCGCATGAGCGTGTTTCGCTCTTT
>QVOB01018433.1:0-21338 GCA_014839585.1 Pseudomyrmex concolor | reverse complement strand
TGTCGAACGCAGTCACGTAGACATCGCGCGGCGCTTTCGTATATTCGGGAGCAAAAAGCAGTGGCGGATGCCTGGGTGGTAGCTGATACCAGCTAACAGGAAGCATGTTGAAAGCATTAGGAAGTTTCTTGCCATCCTCGTCGGTAGAAATTAGAGGCAATCATTCTCGGCTTAACCGATTCGAACGGTTTTGCCTGTACCTATATCTCACGTTTCTCAAAGAATACAAGCCTTTCTAATAACACTACCAGCCCTTGCGCGCCGTGCCACTCCCAAGACGCTACTAATTATTTTGCGAATATCGCACGGTAATAATATTCTTTAAAATATAATATTCTTTAAAATATAATATTCTTTAAAATATAAAACGTAGACTCAAGTATATGAAACGCCAATTTTCTTGAAATTATCAATAATGTAGGAGTTATTTGAGAAGAGAGCGTCTCTTCTCACCAACCGGATATACTCTTTTATACGGGAGTTGTTGAGCGAGGAAGTCTTGTATCTATTGAGAGATTCCAAACTCATTTCTCTAAAGTGTACGCAAGTATGATTTTTACTTCTAAATTTTTGTCCTAGGATTTTTACCTCAAAATAATTTCGGTTATTAAAAGAAGATATGATAGTTGCGAAACAGCTTGTATTAAAATCAAATATTACTATTTATGTACGTACATATTCTTTCACAAAATTAATCTCCACTATTATTAAATTTCCATTTGCTATTAAATTCTAGTTCTGGATGTGCTTTTAGCGCGGAAGAAACCTTCCGGTGAAAATTCAACCACTAAATTTTGACAGTGATGTATATCTATAATGAATAAAACATAAATGGAAGATAAAGTGGATTTTGTTGCCAGTGATGTGCGTGTGGAAGTGATTTGCCACGAATTTAAATACACATATACGAATTTATATTATTGATTAAAAGAAGATTCTCCGAATGCGACGTACCAACACAGCGGTACTTTTGCAGTTTTTTTTTTTTTTTTTTTTTTTAACGTATCCCAAAACGTTCTATTTATTTTAGTATCTTTTGTTAGTTACGTATGCTGAATTCGTCCAACTAACGATCTCAATTTCTTTTTAATTAAATACAATTCTTCTTACGGTAATCTGTGCACGTTTCCTTTAAACTTCTTTCCGTATTTAATTATATTCACTTTAAGAGTTTGCGTCGAGGCGGTTTTATTTTGAACCGTTTAAATTATGTATACTTTTACTTCAAGTTAATATGTTATAATGACAGAATTAGTTTACGGTGATGACATGACGTTTTCATTATCTCTTAATGTTACGGTCGCATTTGTTCCAATCGACAAGTTTTGAAATATTCCATGTTTTGAAAATATGTTTGTTGAGAAAAGTTGCTTGATGATATACTGTTGGATAATTGTCGCGTTACAACTTTAGAAATGTCAGACGACGACCTCTTTCACGGTGCGACAAACGCGTCACAACGACGGCGCATGTCGTAACATTGCGGTGACGCTGAAGTAATGCGAGAACGAGCAGCAGAACGGACGAGCCGGAAATAAATGCCCGGCGGGCTGCACCTCGTCACTAAGGCAGATTACTAAGGTAGACCATCGGATGTGTGGAACGAGAGGAGTCTCGCCTGTTACCTTTCTGGAAACGTGGAAAGCGTGAAAGATCGCTTTCCTGCGCGAAAGTACTTTCCATTTAATCACACGACGGGTCTATCCCGTCTGGCTCGGAGGCACGCCGTTAATTGAATTAGGGAATAGAATTAAGTTAACAATTTCGTCCGAATGGCCGACTTCCACGACCTCGGCAATTATCTCTGTAACCTACTCGCGATCATCATATACTTACTATATACCTACCGATTATGTGTATGATCTGTCGTGTATCTCTTCCGCCTTAACCCTGTCCCAGGCATTAAATAATCCGATAGCGTATTTTTAACGCGCGCGCCGCTACTGCTAAGTATACCGCCGCGATATATCGAAGACGGGATCATCGTGCACGTTCACATCCTCGGCTGCCGGAGTAACGAGCACTCACCTTGATGAAATTACATTTAGAATTCTGCTGAAACTTTCGAGAGAGAAAGAGAGAGAGACCTCCGCGCAATCATACGCGGCAATCTATCTCGCGTGGGAACGTACACGTAGTTAGTCCGGAATCCTCTCCCGCGCGTTTCTTTATTCTTTTCCATCTCTCGGCTTATCTATCCAGATGACTTTATTTACTTTTAATTACAATTTTGCTCGGGACGCGAAATACTCTCGCGGCAATCTTAAATTGGTCGATGTCTCAAGATTCGCATGCGCGCGCTTTTCCACGTTTAATAATTCCTTTTCCCCATATTGCTGGCGAATCTCGAAAAATATATTTCGCAACGGGCAAAATATATTTTATGACTCTATGCTGAAGCATTTCTACGTGGCTCAATTAGAACTACATGGATAAATAATGGCATCGCGTAACGCGCGCGCGAACACTCTCTCTCGATCGTGTTATTATAAACTGCTAATGATTAATACATCATTTTCGATATCATTTGTCGTAAATTCTTGTATGCGTTATATGCTCACATATTATTATCGAGTCATAAAGTTATACAAGCCTATGATTACGTACATGTGTGGAGAAATGCGTGATAAAACGTGATCATTATCAAACGTTTATTATGTTTATTTATTATGGAATGGAGAATTATAATATCGTAATATATATGTGGAAGAAGTTCATACACACACGCGCTTTAATTAAAACTACCAATTTATGCTAGTAAAAAAAAATAGAGAAAAACAATCATCTTTAATCGAAATTACCACGTTCGATTTTGTCACAACTTATCTTAACGCAATTAATTTATCCCGAATAACTATTTGGGCGAGCGATTTATTAAATGTTTAGTATAATGTATTGATATGTCTGTCAAGCTGTGTGATTTCGATGAAAATTGAACGAGCGCGATGCGACATCACGGCATGAATTCGCGGATATATCAACGCGACGGATAAAACGCACATGTTGAAACTGGACGCTGCCGAACGCACAGCCATGCAAACACGCTTGGCTACACCGATCTCGTCGGCGTTTACGTCTATACGGAACGAATCGTGACGTTATCTCCGACGATGGAATTAATTATTGGAAAGCGCCGGACGGTCAATTATTCACGGTTTTAATTAGCACCGGAACGTTTCTACTACGCTCGAGCGTCGTCATTCCCAAATACAGTTTAACGCCGTATAATACATACGGCGCATAATACATACCATATTCGTTCGTCGTGCATTTATTCTCGCGTTTCGCATTATCCTCATTTATCCGCACACACGTACACCGCGTCGTCGCCCATACGCGGTCTCAACATTGACAATCCGCGAATTGACCGCCCGAATCGGCTATTTCGAGCGTCATTGTGTGCGAATTAATCGTTACACTGGAAACGGCGCGTTATTTTTGGCAAGAAGTATTCTTTGCGCATGTAATTCATGAGCAAAACCAAAATATTTTTTCAAAACGCTAGGTAACATATTGGGCAGCAAGTTACGCTGACACGAATTGACTGTTATCGCGTAATAGCGAAACAAAACTTTTCAACGGTTCGACCATTCTCACTGAATCCGGAGCCGATCACTGAATTTACACGAAATCCATATTTGACATGTTTTACTGACAAAAAAAAAAAAAAAAAAACGGAAATATCAGTGGACTACACGAGCACGGGAGAAAGAACGTTTAGCGATTAGATTGGCATTCCACTCTACGACATCGAGCGCGAAAAAAAATATCGAGTTCTGTTTTTCTCAAATAAATGGAGCGGGAAGAGTTTTTCAAGCTGAAATATTGTGTGTGTGTATGTGTGTGTACATATACAGGTGCCTGAAAAATTTTTATCAAGCCGAAGTGTGAAGGTAGATGAATTAATCTGAAAAAAACAGAAAAGTCATTTATCATTTTGCAAAATTCACGATATTTATTAATTAATTAATGAATGTGATGCAAAATGTTTTTCAAACACCCTATATATATGTATATGTACATATATGTATGTGTATACATGTACATATACAATGTATAATCGGTGCTTTCTGCTATAATTGCTCGCTGCGATATTAGCATCGACGCCATGATTTTTCTATCTCGCGGATTGCACAAAAGACTGTATAATTGCCTGAAACGAGATACAATCATGGCTGGAAAAAAAAAAACTAAAATAGAAACACGCGAAAGAGCATTTATACCTTTACACATGAAGTTGCACCAATAATGCCTTAATAATATCTTAACAAAAAGTGCAACTCTGTGTGTAAAAATTATTAATTAATTGTTGCACCATTA
This sequence comes from Pseudomyrmex concolor, assembly GCA_014839585.1. NCBI lineage: Eukaryota > Metazoa > Arthropoda > Insecta > Hymenoptera > Formicidae > Pseudomyrmex > Pseudomyrmex concolor. The sequence goes on along the minus strand of QVOB01018433.1, from coordinate 17,018 downwards.
ATGCCTCTGCCTGTAAAAATAATATTTGAAACTAACGAAATCGCTTATTGCGGTTATACCAGTTTTAGAAGCGTGTTTGCAGCAAGCTACATAACGAATAAAATTGCTCCAGCATCTTTGAATACGGAGACGATCGTGTGTTTCTCCAGGGAAAAACAAAGTACTAAAACCAAGCTGCGGTGAAAATAAATAGGCGAGCTCGTGAAATCGCCGATAACCTTCCCTGCGCTTTGTACCACTTCTATCGGGGAAAAGGAAAGTTCGTGAGTTCATTTGTCGAAATTTATTCTTGTCTTTAATCGTTCGAATGTGTACGCGCTGCGACTTAGTCGAAACTAAACTCTCTGGAGAACTTCTCGAAACTTTTAAGTAAATAAGTGAAGAAACCAATGATTCTTTAATCTTTATATTTCACAAAGTAATCATTTAATGTATCAAAATAATTTAACATTGTAATGTAATAACTTTGTAATTCACATAAAGTGCGTATAATTAAAAACTAAAAATTAAAAAATAGAATAAAATAAAGATTTAAGAATGCAATAAATCAGATTTTAAAATAAGATTTAATATAAGATTTTAATTAAAAGAAGAGAGAGAGAGAGAGTAATGTATTTTTCTCTGTTCTGAAAAACAGAGACAGAAAGAGAGAGAGAATGTTTCTCAACACTTTTCATTGATTGTTTTAACAGCTTGAGAGGCGCGGTGGAAACAAAAATTTATTGTAATCCAAATCTCTGATGTTTGCAATGCGCAGTCTGCGCTAGAACAGTCACAATAGGTGACATTATCAAGCACGGGATTTGTAGGTAGGCAAGCTTGGTCGGGGGATTTGGCGGCCGCCTATCTACCTCGCTTCAGGTCGGATATTTGCTAGTTAAGTGACGGTATTGACGCGTGCGACAAGCAAATACCAATATGCCGTCGTCGGGCATCCGTACATGTCTACCAACTAGACGACGATCAAACAATTACATTCGTTCGAGTACTGAAAGCTGGATTGTCAGAGGAAAATTCGGTGAATGAGTCGCTACTGATTTTCCGCCGATGCACACATGCTATCCTATATTTTATTTCGCCGTGACTGCTGCAGAGAAAAAAAAAAGAGAATTAACAGCGTGATCGTCATTAGAAAAAGTGTTATATTTCTCTCTTTCGCGCAGGCAAAAATTGAAACGTTTACAGTTCCGAGCAAATCTCTGAAATTTATGTTACGATATCACAGGTGACATTTGTAAGAACGATTAAAAATAATTTATTTTAATTATTAATCATACAATTCGAAATAACAATCATATTTTTAGCTCGTACTCAAGTACTGAAAAGTAAAATGTTCCGTAAGTACGATATTTGTCAATTACATAAGAATATAATTGATTCTCATTCTTGAGAAAATAGGTGCGAACACGTCTGTAGGATCTACAATCTGCAGCGTTTGTTCCGCTTATCTGTCATCCTTTCGCTCGTTGAGGTATAATCGACCGCAAGATCATGGCATTATTTCTAAAGTTGTCGTTAACTTGATCCGCCATTCGCCGCGGGTCCTGAATTCTCTTTTCTTACGCGAATTACTTAGAGTAGAGTTTACAAACATTATTTAAAGTTTTCGAAAGAAGGTTCTCACGAGAAGAATCTACCTTGTCCTTATTCTCTTTTCTATCTCACTTCTTTTCATCGCGCTTTTCTTATCGCCGTGTTCTAACCATCTCAGTCCTCCCACGCTAATTCTTTATCCGGGATTAATTCAATCCCGCGCTGTCGACTAACGCGTTCGCATTTATCTCGCGATTCGGGAAGTGCGCATGCTAGTGACATAAATACTCAGTGAGACAAACTTGTCAGATCTAGCCCCCATAAAGAGCAAGATTATCATATTTCTTCCAAATGCGTTACGTTAAAAATGTTACGTCCTGCGGATTTTTGTTTCACAACAAATCGCAGATGTACATGTGTGCCATTAAATAAAATCCATTTCTATAAAAATTCAATTGCGCCGTTTGCTTGAATTCGCTCGGTTGTTTCTGTCGAGTCCACGACATCTTTTTTTCTCCATGATAGACTAGAGAACTTCCCAACCGAGAACTCTTCTTCAGCACAGCCGGCAACTAAGCGATGCCGCTCGTTTGCCGCCAATTCTATCCTCTTCTTTCGATCATAAAGGAAACGGCCGGAATGAAAAAACGTTCTCTTCGACGGCTTTCATTAACGCCCGCCGATTAGATTTGCAACAAAAAGTACGTTAATTAAAGATATCTTAAATAAATCGCTTCTCTCATCTGAGATTCCGATCTGAAACGCGACCAGCAGTTAAAATCTGTTAAATGATCGTCTTTACACGTTTCATCGTTGCAGTCACGAACTACTGGACTTTAATGAGACCCGATAGATTTATTTTTTATTCCTTCCTTCCCCTCCAGCTTTGCTTCCGCAAGCATTAATAATTCATCAAATATAAGTATCTTTTTTCTCGCATTTATGCGTACATGCATCTGATTAATTTTCTGCTATCTAAATCTTTTCTCGTGTAAATGTGCATGTATTACTGCATAGCCGGTACATCAATTAAAACTCATTGTATCGCATTACGAACCGGCTATACCGCATTTCGATACTCCGAGGAGTAATCCCGCCGCTCTCGAACGAGATTCCAATAATTTGAAATCATTCACTCGATCGTCGGCGGCGACGATCAAGTTATAATCCACTGGCCGTGAATCCGCACTCACTGAAGATCGGCGGGTCCATCCCACCGGTAAAGGTTTTGCGAATTACACTAGGTCGGACGTGAGGGAAGGTGCTTTGATCCTCGGTCAAAGGCCAACGTCTCCGAAGGGAGCGCAGTGTTACGTGGGGTAAGGATCCCTTGGCCCATTGTGGTTCCCATTGTTGCGCAAACTGCATTACAACCGGAAGTGGCCGCGACCTCCCTTCCGTGGCTCGTAACTCAGTGTCTCGCGAGCTGGTTCTAGCATTGCACAATGCAATAGCAGCAACAGCGCTACCCAGTAACACCGACGTCAGACGTCGCTCGCCACGACGACCGGGGCGTTCGTCGCCGTAACGTTCATCGTATTATGGACGTTCTATGTTGCATCAATGCCGAGGCGCCATACGTCCACACGTTACGTGCCGCTGTTCAAAACGTAAATGCTCTTTCCACAAGTGTGAATGTCAAAAGAAAGAGAGAGTGAGAGAAAGAGAAAGAGAAAGAGAGAGAAAAGAGGAAGGGGAAATTAATTACGACATTGCGCGTTGTTAGAAGAGAGTGAGAATTGTTCGCTGTTTTGTGAAACAATGCGTTGTTTGTAGTTAATGATTCGACGAGTCTCGGTATCGTTTAGAATACTTGAACGCAATAAAATGTGTGTTTTCTCATGATCTTTTTATTTTACGATTTAACTCTATTATCGTATCAAGTTAGACTTGTGTTAAAATTGCCTTTTTGTTTATTTCATCAAGTCATATTTTTGCGGAATAAAAAAATATCCTTTTGATTGACAAAAATTGTGCGTTTGACTAACAAGTTCTTCGATATCTATCATACACATCTTTCCCAGTTATCATCAGCAAAAGAAGATTGAAAGGAACCTAGTTCTCGAGCAACACAATGGGTATCTCGTGGGGTAAGGATTTATTAATAATTTAGGAGCGACGTCGTTATACGCTGTAAGCGCGCCACTGAAGCTCGAGAAAAGAGAGAGAGAGAGAGAGAGAGAGAGAGAGAGAGAGAGAGAGAGAGAGAGAGAAGGAGGAGAAGAGAAGAACGGTAAGATAAGAGCGGAAGCGGGGTAGAGCTAAAGCGATTCGTTCTGTTCTCTAGAGGCCGACCTCTCAATTAGCCTGCTTTCCTGCAAACTACGACTCCCCTGCGATGTAGCGATGCGCCGGCAGGCCGCTCTGATCCTGGCAGCGAATTTTCAGAGGATATCCTGATTCTCTTGATTCAACTGGCAAATCGGCACCGAGTTTGCGTCCACAATTCGCTGGATCTATACGAAAGTTCGTCGTGAATGTGCTACAAATAAACTAAAGTTTTGGAAAATTCAATTCAGCGGGTTTGCATGTAACTTCTAAAATCGGTATTAATTTGATACTCGCGAGATATTCACACACACACACACACACACACACACACATTTATATAAAAATATAAAAAAATAAAAATTTGTAATTTTTTTAAATTTAACTATGTTACACACACATAAGTAGTTTACTATGCAACTCTGTAACTGTATATATAGCAAGACGTATGCGGAAAAAAAACTAACGCGGGAAATATAACACGTTCGAAATTCGAATTGCTATATATCAGAATTCTAATACCGTTCGACCATTGCGAGCTGGTCGATGGCCATGAGATCCCGATTGAAGTGGAACGTGTTACTATGTCTCATCACTCGCAACTAACCACATTAAGTTCAACTAAGCCCAATCATCCACTTGGATCCTCTCGCGCGCTAACGGCGGCGGTGACTTCCTATTATTTTTCATTCCGCGGAAATCGAAGAGTTCGAGAGCGGTCCTAGACGAGAGGGTCAGTTAATCCACTCTTTCGTCGAATTTTATGAGAGTCACTCGTCGGTTAGTCGGCGAAAGCGACCCTCGCCGTAACCAGGCTTGCTCGTAAACGTCCTAATTAATTTCACGTGGTTCGGCTTTACGAAGGTTTAACGCGATTCGATGGCTGTGAGGAGAAGTACGGCTGGGTCCAGCTTTTCCGCGATATCCTCACCCTCTACCTCCAGTCTCCTACATATATCTATCTTTGCGCTCTCCAAGGATCTCCTCCGAAGAACCGTTCCAAGTTTAATTCCTGCGGTATGGAGTCGACGGGAACTTTCACGAGGCGGCTTCGCGCATCGAGTTCAGCCAAGACAAAGCGCGACTCGGTCCAATGAATTCCCTTTCGCTCTCTGCAGCCTGTGTTTTGTCGGTCGAGAAAATTATTTGTCAACAGGTCGCTCGGCGCAGCTGACAAGAAAAATCGAGGACACTTGCTCGATATGACCCGACGTGAGAGATTAAATTCCCCGAAGCGTACAAACTTTGTGTAGAGAGAAGGTTATTGAATTAGAACTGTGTGCACAAAATGCATTCTTATTAAATTTAATATAAAATTTCAACACTTGCATATAGAACAATTACAATTTTAAATTAATACTTGGGAGAATTAATTTTCACAATTTTACATTATTGAATACATATTTAAAGCACATGGGCACGCCATCTTCTGCTTTTACAGCAAGATATCATCGAAGTCTAAGCATGCACAGTGCTCGTACAGCGTACCTTTCCAGTTATCAATTTTGCATCGACTTGCATCCATATCAAATTGAAAGTACATTTTCAAAAAGAATGTATATATCTGCGTATCGCATGAACGATACATTCCTCATACATATCAATTCGAACAAAAATTCTATATCAGAAAACCGTTGTTGTGGAACCTGTGGAATCGTTTCCCATGGTGCCTCCGCACCCGCTACGCCAACGCACGCAGCATACCGTTGTCAGATGTAGCACTCAGAAGCGGGTCACCGAACCGACGCGTCCTTCAGCGCGCGATCGCAGGGAAATTCCATCCTTTTAAAGCGATCTTCTCTATTCAGAATGCGCGGGGAAATAAAAGCAAGAAGCGGAAACGGAAACCCGTCGTCGCCCGACGCGGCTGAATCTTTGTCGCGAAAATTCAAAGGTATAAAGTGTCGACGAAGCGTCGCCGTCGCATCGCGCTGCACACCCGACCCTTGTAAAGACGTTGAATTTTATGAAACGTCGCGGGGATTCGGCGAAAATATGTAAATACGCAATAAAGCGTAAGCCCGGCTCTGCCATCCGTCGCCACCACTTTCGCCGCGCAGCCTCGGACACTACGACCAACCCCTCTCTTAACACTTCCTCCAATCCCGGCTGTTCGTCGTCGACTCCGAGATTTCGCGAAACAGCGCGCGCGGATGCGGGAATGAGGAATCCCATCTCGCACACTGCGGCGCCACCACGTCTGGTTTCACTGATTCTGCCGTATTCTACCACTCAATTCGAAGACAAAGAGCTACGCGCGGTTGCCGCGATTTTATGGACTGCTTGGGCTTTTCGCCATGCCGGCACTATTTCGCTTTGCGAAATTGTCCACGTATCACGTATATCTAAAAGCGGCGGCGACCGGCGCGGCGGCGTCCTCCCGGAAAGCTCGTCTCGTAAAACAGGAAATCCGTCTCCGTCGCGGAGTGAATGCGGAAATTGGGCGTGTCAACGAGGAGTGTTCGCGACGTGCAGGCTTCGAAATATCCGGGTATCCTCTTTCCCTCTCTCTCTCTCTCTCTCTCTCTCTCCCTGTCTCTCTTTCTCTCGCATTGCCGTAACTTACAGATCTCGGCGAAATCGCGTTAAGGAGTCTCGAAACTCGTTCGGTAATTCCTGCCGATTTATGAGTGGTGAGTTTTTTACCGCTAGAATCTCGAACAAGTCTTCTCGCCATTAAAACTTGATGTAAAGGAACGTTCCGCGCAAACAATAGATTCTTCATGCCATGATTCTTGGTGCAAAAACTCGCGGAAACGAAAGGGAGAAACTGCATTTCCTTTATTTTCCACTCCAGCGGGACTACTGTGGAAAATTAAGGAACTGATTAACGTGGCTGCTAATTTGTCCTAGCTGGCACTGCCCTTTAACTTAATACGACACGAAGTAGACGCGAAGTGGAGGTGAGCGCAGGGGACAATGAGCGTAGACAATGGCGAGGCTGATACGCTTAGTGGAAGCAAACGGGTTTGCCAAGTTGAGAAGACCACCTCGTAGGAGTGTTCTGAAGGTAGCAGGAGGGTGTTCAGGACACTTAACTACCTCTAAATAACGGACCTACGACCGCTATTCGTGAATTCGTCCGACCGTACCAACTGCGCTCGTAATGCAACGAAACTGCTGCTGTTTCGAGCTAATTCGCGGCCAGATACACTCGCGATGTTCCGGCCGTGTATTGAATTTTAACTGCGGCAATCGCGGCCCCAAATTATTTGTGATTGCAAATTCACATGATCCTTGAATATAAATCACAAATGAAAGCACAAATGACGTTATTCAAACGCGCACGTTAAATGCGTAACGCGTATCAATGTTTCTCTTCGTATTTATATCTTCCGAAGAGTTTACGCTTTATAAATGGCGCGCGCCTTAACTCTCTGTATGAGATATAGCGGTATCGTCTATTAACGTGTATCCGCGGAGTAATGGCGACGTCGATACAGCGACATGATCAATCTACGTCGCCGCTCGGAGATTTATGAAAATACTTGCTTTTACTGTCATGTCGTGGCGCGGCGAAGACTCCGGAGTATAAGTTCAGAAAAGTTCACGGCGCAAATTCCCTCGGCAGAACACAACGGACTTCAACGTCCACCCACTCGCGATTCTTTTTTTCCGGACGAAAACTTTGGCTTCAATCTTCTCTGCACCACATGCTGCGCGATATTAACGGATGAAAAAGAAAAAAAAAAGAGAGCGAGAGAGAGTGTAAGTGTGAGAAGGAGAGAGAGAGAGAGAAAGAGAAACGACAGCAGGTAGTAGAGAGCGAGGTACGACATGCGCAAAATGTTCCGGGACGCGTTTGCATTAAGATGATGACTTTGATCTCTTTCCTCCTCGTTAGCAATTAGTGCCACCCATACGGCCGAGTTTTTGTTGGAAGTTTTCATAATTCACGCCGGTTCTCCAGCAAATGTAATGGCCTAACATTATTAATAGAATTATGTAACTCTTCTCGGCGTGACGCTTCATGCGCGCGCTATAATTACGCCGAGCGCAAGGCTGCCGAGCGCGGGCGCGTTGTTAATTATTAATAAAGACATCATTCCTGTGAAACGCGCGAGCGACAACGTCACGGTGATGTAACCAAACATCTGTTGTCGTCGCTGGTGCGGCGGTATAATTGAACGTGTTAAAAACCGCCGCCGTTGCGTGAGTGCCGAGCGTCACACGTCCGTTACATTTCAAACACGATATATCCGTTCGTCGTGCGCTTTTCTGCAGATATTGACTAAACTTTTTTCAAGTCGTTCGCGCGAGCTGAAGCTTCATTTGTGCGACATTTAATTAGACACAATTCTCCAAGTCTTACTTTACGTGCGCAACGGAAAACTTCCGGATTTGCAATGTTCTTTGTTATATGTGCAATATATATTATACAATAAAATATATGTTTACATTTTAGTACAGAGAGACTTTCTGTATAGAGAAACTATTTCTTGTATTTTTTTTTTCTCGTAACTGACTATAATATAACATCTGCAATTGAATCGCCGCGATTGCATTAACGAAAAAAACAATTTTCGCCAATCGACGAAAACTGAAATTTCTTTTGATGCGAATTGACTGAAAAACTTGTCCAATCAACGTGTTACGACGCGCTGCATCGTTCCGATTTCGATCTCGTGACCTATCAAACTCTGCTCCTTCTTTCTCTCTCTCTTTCTCTCTCCCTCTCTTTCTGTTCTCTCTCCGTGTCGTATATTCGAAACGCGGACACTGAGCGCCGATTTAGATCGATAATGAATTCATTAAATGCGTTTCGGATGCAACACGACTATCGTCCACCATTAGCGCCGGTGGATATTTCGACCAATACCTCGGGTCTTTGAGGGTTAATTGCGGACGTGTTGCGGAATTCTATTAATCGAAACGGCTTTCAAGGTTCTTCTAGTATTTAAACTACACACGCGCACATACACACATCGACCGATTAATGATCTATCGCCCTTTTTTTTTTTTTTTTTTTTTTTTTTTTTTTTTTTTTTTTTATCATCAACTTAAATATCATATCTCTCACACCAAACATAAATACACAGAAACCTCATTAGAGGTAACGTCCGTTAAGTATCACACGGATCTGTGAACATTTAATGGACATCTAATGATGTTTTTTCTGTGAAAATATATATAACCAGCACTAAGTGTGAACGAGAATATAGGTTAAACCGAAAAAAAAATATTAATATGTTGGAAACGCAAACACGTGAATTAACAAAATATAAAAAAATTAATACAATCCACTTGTCTTTAAAATTTTATTCCGTAGCTTTTTTACATTCATTACAATTCTTCTGAATAAACATAATCGAACAATAAAATACAATATGTGCGAGGAAACTTAAAATTGCAAATATATGTACATATGTATAGTAAAAACGTTCGTTCTTTTTAGTAAAAGAGTTTTCCAGATGGCTTGTTTCGAAATCTGGTCACGCCGCCAGCCGTTTGAATTTATCAACGGTTAAACAACGTGTATAAAAACGAAACGCTAAACCGAGCGTGAGTTGCACAAGCTACGTACATGAAATTATAACGAATCCACGAAGTCTTCTTGCATTTCCCACGCGCAATGGCGAACGATTGCGGCTTTCCTACAGCCGCCTTTGGTGCAGCGCGTCGTAATAACAACGACGCCTGGCACAACTCCGCTAAGGGAGAGTAAACGGCTTGTTGCGCGTCGACGAAGCCCATTTTATGCTCTGGAAAAAGCGGGAATTCAAATGAGCACCGTTACGCTGGGGCGTTTATATGATAAAGAGTCGCCCCTTAAACAATATTTATGCTCGTCGTTGGAGCCGGAGGCATGCAATAAATACTAAGCCTATGCTAATCTTTATACTTGTCTTTTGCTCTCTCATGTGCGTTGATAAGGTTTTTTTAAAATTCCATTTTAAAACGTGCAGCAGCGGGCACGCGGTTAAGAAAACTATCGCGTCGACACATATCGATTATTGAGAAGAGATAAAAGATTCGTAACTGCTCTTCTCTTTATCTATTGAAACAAGAGCTCTTTGCTACTTTTCATGGATATTGCGCTTTTTCTTTTTTTTTCTCACTCAAATATTACCTATTCAATTTGTTCATCAAATATTATCAAGTAAAAAGTTCTTCTAAAAAATTAAAAGTGAATGTAGTTGTTATCTCAACGCTATAGAAAAGCATTTTCATTTAATCTGCACATACATAGAAAGCGACAAATCGGAAGCGACGAAGCGAGACACTTTCTTTCTCGCGTCGGTCAGCGATCGACAAAAAGTCTGGGAGAGATGTGCGCTTGCACGTGCGCCACGGAAACTTGTGCTTTCTCTTCTCCCAAAGCACAACGGTACAAATTCTGCCCGCTCGTCACGCGGGAAGAGAACGAAGGCAGCCGACCGAATCGAATGGAAACTCGTTTCTTCGAAATAGCCTACTGGAAATTTACGGAAGGAATTGGCCTTTCCGTGCGATCTGGCCAACGGACTATCCGCTTACTCGAATCAGTCCGGATTGCGCCGCCGGCCAGCGGCAGAGAGAGAGAGAGAAAGAGAGAAATCACAGTCCCCGGAATGCACTCCGCGGAATTTCATAAGCCGAATCTCTTAATCCCATCGCGAGTTCCGATTTCGCGTATCGTCTCATCGCTGACCGGCGCGGCGAACAACCGCGCTCGGTATATATATTTTCGATATCGAACAAGACACGAGTATTATATATACTTATCGATTTACACGTGAATCTGTATCTCGTTGTAAATGCTTGCTGGAAAAAGTCTTTGTAAAATTCGTTTCTCCTTGATGCACAGATTCGCGGTTTCTGTTTTAAAGATTGGAGATCTTCATAGCTGAATTTTTTTTTTGTAATAAAAAGTACATGTAAAGATCGATTTGAAATTTGAATCATATAAATAAATAAAATCAATTAGAATAACTACATTATGTTTTATGTTAACGGAGTAAGCTAATTGCTGTCTTACAATATAGATGTATTTCGAAATAAATACTAATTTATTTGTTATTTATTTTGCTGAACCATTTAGTATTAGACAGCGAGCTTCGCTTTAATTTTCTCGACAAAGCGATTATTGACCGAACGAAACGTCTGTTTTCAGTTCCGCTGGTAAACATCAGCGTGGTGGAAGGAAGACCCGTCGAATTACCGTGCGATATAACTCCGCCTGGCGAAGACGAGCTGCACATGGTTTTCTGGTTTAAAGACGAGGCCGGAGTGCCGCTTTACACGTGAGTTTGCACAATCTTGTTTTCTTATTGCATATAAATTTCTGTAAAACCTGTATTCGCAAAATTGTATTTACTATGAAATAACTGTAGCTCTAAGAAGCAACGAAGTACAATATGTAAGGGATATTTGCAAAAATAAGATTTTATAATTTCAACTTTCTATCGTGCCATGTAATATATATATAAAGTCACGTTCCTATATATGATTTTCAAATAATCTGTTATTTTTAAATTTTGTTTCTCTCTCTCTCTCTCTCTCTCTCTCTCTCTCTCTCTCTCTTGTTTCATTATGTTATATTTTTTATAACGTTTTACATTACCATTAAACACTCTGTGTATTTGATTTATAGCTATTATTAATCTTTGTTTTGCACACTAGAATATATATTGTTCAATTAAACATATGCAAATGGCTAAATTTGCTTACTTTATTTAAAAAAAACAGTACAGCTTATAAGGAGTACAAATGTTAATGTACAAATATTTTAAAACAATTTTTAACGAACATTTTAATGAAGTGTATTTTTATAAGATTAGAATGATTCCATCCTAATTGTCAGAACGGACGTTATTAGACCAAGAAAAAGAAATTCCGTATTACGATTTATTATCATATCTGCACAATATGTTTCGCTTTTCCATTTCACAAAAACTTTCAAGAATATACGGTCTTCGCCGCGCGACTAATATGTGATAAAACTTTCCTATATATCGTACAGCCTTTTTCCATTACGGATGTGCGATAAGAATTCAACTCACCTTCCGTTATTAAACGTACATCACCGCTCGCTTCTCCGTGTGTGTGTGTGTGTGTTGTGTGTGTGTGTGTGTGTGTGTGTTCCGACCGAAATTCTTTTCACATTCCATATCCTCGATATTCTTTCTTACAAATAAGCAGGTTCCAAAGTACATGTACGTAACAGTCGCGATCGTTTCTTTTTCCTTCTTTTTCGATCGATTGCCTAACATAATCTGAAGACACATAGGCCGTAAAGAAAATTATTTCCAAACGTATCTAATAAGCCTCCGAATTTGCGAGAAGTATATTGTCACGGTCAGTGATGCTCAAATAGTGATTATTATAATTTTACCAATCGAAAAGTCTCTCATTATGTTGCACTCGTATTAACACGTTATTTGATACATTTTGAAGCGCACGGATCGTTCGGCCATACCATTAACTCTGTGTGCTGACCTCTTCAATATTTTTCGATCCACGCGGATTGAAGACAAACAATGTGTTCCGACGGAACGCAAATAGAGCTCGGAAACGCTTAACCCGTTTGCAGTAACGAATATACACACATATGTACGTATCGTATATCTGACGCGCGCACTTTTTCCTGTCGACCTTTGCACCCCTACTCGCGCATACTCTCCGTGTATATTTCTGGCGTTTTTTCCGTTTTTCTAACCTCTCGATCTCATCGTCATCGAATTGATACTACTATCGTGGAAATTCTCGGAAAAACTAAGCATTCTTGGACTCTTTCTTTTCCCATTTATAATCGGAATTAACTGTTGGGCTTCACGATGAAAGTAACTCGTGATTTAAGTTAATGAAATACGTTGTACTGTTATTAAACAAAAAATTTTGATGTTCAACTTTTTTTTCAGAAAAAAAGAGCTTTTTCAGAAAAAAAAAGAGCTTCTACGAGAGACCAACAATGAGTATCTAAAAAGCAAACGCGTAAATAGCGACATCACATTGCTGTTATCATTGACAACAAGTTTTATCTTTCAGAAAAACAAACGCAAGCTCATTAACGCGACAGCTATAATATTTGTGCAACAGCTCGTCAAAGTAAACGCTCTCAGTGATTTTTGACAATGCAGCAAAAAGCTCGCACTTCAACTGTTGCAACGGTCAAATTTACGAGTTGCGTTTCGAATTGCTGTCTCATCCATCTTATTCGCCAGATATATGTATAGTTCCGTGCGATTTTCATTTGATTCCGAACCTGAAAAAAACAGCTCGGTGAAGAAAAGAAATTTCCGAGCAACAATGAAGCGATATCACTAATGTCGTAAATGATTACATACTTTGGCGAGCTGTCACACTACGAGCAGTAATGAGCCAGCGCCATTTTTGTTCCTTTATAAGATAAAACTTGTCAACGACAACGACAATGTGATATCACTGTTGCTATTTACGCGTCGTTTCGTATGTATACTTATAAATCGTTGTACATAGTATCACTTTTACTCTAGTCAGCAGTTTCAAGATATCCTTTAAATATTGCACACGTCTATTTTGATGCGAATTTTGAGCGAAAATTTCATGCGAACCACGCGCGCGTCTAATGAGAATCAGAATGCCGCACAATCAACTTCCGTGGCGTGTAATTATGGCATGTCAATAAATTTCAATCCACGGGTGTAAAGGGTGCTTTACTGCATAGTGCGGTCGGAACTGCCCGATGTTTCCGAGATTCAGTTTGGCAGCTTTATCGGCGGTTATAATTGATAACGATGGTGACGCCTCTCCGTTGTACGTTGGGTCTTCATATAGTTACACACATCCGAGATTTCGGGAGAAATATATATCGTATCAAAACTTTATTATACTGTCTCTTTGACGTAGAAAATGCAATTGCGAGCATAAAAAAAAAAAATTATCGGTTCGGAACACGTGTTTTTTCCAAACGCTTTCACGATAATGTAATAAATAATAAAACAATATACATGTAACGACGTTCCTCTGTCTATAACTTCATTAGCAGCTTCATTATTAAAACCGTTATTTTCAGAACGATCCAAAGTTTTTCTTGCTCAAATGTCACACTATCGACAAAAAAAAAAGACAAATTATCGAAGTGACGACTGTTTTTTTAAGAATAGATGCGTGGTATTTGCTCTCGCACACTTATATATGCACGTTAAGAGGAGCGATTTCTCACGATATTTAATTTCCCAGCTGTGCTCCCTCTTCCACGAGTGTTCAGCTAACAATTTCGTCCCGGGTCGTTGCGTTACGGTGTTCAAAAAGTACCGAATTAAAGTCTTGATGAGACATAATTGGAGCTGCCGGTATATCGATATGTGTATATCTTCCGCGCGCACCTATACTATTATTTCCACGGCGCGCGCCGCGCCGGCCGTTTCCAGGAGCTATCTGGCGTAACGATTATTAGAGAAGAAAGCGAAGCGAGGCAAAGGGGATGGTATTCCGCGACTCCGCCACCGTCGTACTCATCGTCCGCACTATTCGTCCTACAGCGACTTACAATTACGATCTTCCACTTCGCCGGCAGATACCTCCCTCGTGCGGCTGTAACGCGCCGCGGGGGTCTAATGGCGAGGACGTTTGTCATGGAAAATGAGAGTAAATAGTGCTAATATAGAAACTTCTTCCTCCGTCGGAACGCTTTCGTGCGGCCCGAACATTTTTCACGGCACGGCGCGCCCGAGATGAAAAAACGATTTCAGATCTTCTGATTCATAACGAGCGCGCAAAGGGTGCGATCGGCGTCTCGCGACAACTCGAGGCGACGCGCAATTCATTTTTTCTCGCTCGGATTATTAATAGATCAAGTTCAAAGTTGCGCGTTTCGCGGAAAGTCACGCGACCCCGGGAGGACGGAAATGTAAAACGACATATCGCGATAATTAGCGATGTAAATGCGACAAATTCAAAATTTCTTTCCGCTGCGATATTAAAGACTTTAATCACGATGTGAGAACATGAACGATTGACATATTCAACGACGAGTTTGCGAGTGAGAAGATTTTTTTGCATTTGCATCAAGTTATACATTCAATACACACCAGTTTTTCGTGCGTTTAAAAGCACTGTATATTCTCGCGCGTTCTAAAAAATTATAATTTCGCTGACTCTTCTATTTAACCGAAGTTGTTAAAACATGCTTACGTTTACATATGTATGTACAATACGTATATATATTTATCCTCCCTACGGGAGGAAAATAAATAGTGCGAAAACAGCTAGACTCATTAGCGCGTTTCTCACGTGTTCAGATTTTTCGTAAATAATACCTTTCGATGACCGCTGCAATTTTTCTCGGCAGAAATACTCGGACCAGAAGTTTTAAGTTTTCTACTTCTCGATTTTCTCGTCCGCCGCCATCACTTGGAACACAAGAGAGGCGTAATTACGAGAAATATTTCTGATCCGCGAGAAGGAAAATTAACGCCGTCACGACGCATATTGAAAAACTCGATTTAAATCGAACAATTTAATGCAATTATTTTCTTTTACGATCTCGCTTGACATTTTTGACGCGTGGGAACGGCAGAAAATGTTTTTTTCTCTGGCGATAAACACTCGATATTGTCACTGTATATAGCATATTGTATACGCCAACGTCGTATCTCGCACGTCAACGTGCTTTCGCACTTTATACGGGACGTATACCTTTAACGCAGAGTGGCAGTCTCGCACGAGCACTTAACCCGTTGTTTATCGCGGGGGCATCTCATTAGGGAAGTATTCCGAAGCTCGTGGACATATCAATGTTGCGTGCGCGCGCGGAGGAGAAGCACTAATTATAACATACCATGCGAGGAAGGCACGGTATGCGAGTTATGCGCGCCCCACGCGCACTTGCCATCGTTTCTCCTCGTCTTTCTCATACATCACATACACACAAACACGTTGTCGTTACATTGACGTTCGCCACCCGCTACCTATCTCGCTGTTATCAAATATTTATTACCCGTTCCTCTTGCATCGCGATGGACCTTTGTCCACTTTGTGCGCCGTCAAAGGTCTCGCACGGTCTTTTCAGTCCGCGTTTTTTCTTTGTACCGAGAGAGGAAACTCGTTTAGGACGGTACGCGTCTGGTAGCTCCCGGCTGGACTTAGATCAGCATAGCATCGGCGTTCGAATGCAATTTTTTCGTTGCTAGTTTTAGATGGCAGTTTATCGATCTTTTTTTTCTCTTCATCGCGTTTGAGTAAAAAAAAAAAAATATATATTTTCGCGCGACTCCAAAAAACACAAAATAATTGTATGCTTAGTTGGAGAATTATTTAGACGGACAATTAAGCCGATACATGTCGCTAAAAGCCTCGTGTAACACGTGTAATGGATATACATACACGTCGTCGATAAGAGGATACGGCGAGGATACGCGTTGCGTCGCAACGGGCGAGAATGCGCGCTATAATCGTGACGGCGGAATTACCGCGCGACGAGAATAGCAGGGAGGCATCGCGCGCGTAATCGAACGATACCATAAATTTAGACGAGCAACGTAGCCGCCATATTTTCTCGCAACGGCCGTCGTCCGTGCATACGAGCCGGTGCGGAGCTCGTTCAACGACGAAATTCCGCGAGAGAAATGTTCCCAACGCTGCGCTGCATTTCCTCGATCACGCTCCGCGACGTCGTTATCAATTTTCGCTTAATTACGCGATTTTTCGCGTTCTGCGCTCCATTTTTCTCACTGATTATTTATTATCTAACAACTGGATGCGATTATTTTTAAGATATTATTTTGAGACAGACGCTATTCGAACAATAAGGTGACCTTTTTATTCTCCGCGCGATATCTTGCCTGTTTAGATTTCCTATCAATGATTCAGAAAGGACAATCGGATATGATCCTATTTCGAGAAAAACATTCAGAATTTAGTCTCTCAACCTCATGACCTGACGAGTTAATCTTTGATGTCATATCAGGCTTGTGTAGCTCGAGATCAATGCGATAAGTAGTTCGAATTTCCATCTGTCGCAACATGTCCGTTTTTTTTTTTTTATTTTTTTATTATTCCAAGTTACACAAAATTATTGAGCACTTCTGTTTATCCCCTTCGAGTTACGAATTCACGCATAATTATGTCGTCGAATAGAGCACGATTAATTGCGCGTGAAAACTTGATCAACAACAAGGTATAAAGAGTTGTTAAAGCAGCAATAAAGAAACGATCAATAATTCGCGGTATTGAAATAATTAAAAGAGAAGCGCGTTACACAACTCTCGTTCAACAATTAAATAGATATTTCACAGATTGTTTTGTTTGTTTACATG
>QVOB01018432.1:0-19217 GCA_014839585.1 Pseudomyrmex concolor | reverse complement strand
TTTGTTTGTTTTTGTCAGTTTGACGTTATTGTATTATTATAGCTTCTATCGCGCTTCTATCCGATTTCGATCGATACAGAAAATGACTGTTTATATCACTTTTATTGTTCGCGAGAAATTCTCGAGACAAGAAAAATGCCTTGATGCATTAATGACAGGTTGGAAGTAAAACGCGGAGAGGGCGTCCAGAAAGGGCTAATGGTACTTGAGGTGACAGGGCTGACCTTAACTCGCGCGCGCGTTTTGATACATATCTATCCTAAATAAACACGATTCCGCCAGAACCTTACCTACTGTCCTAGCATGTGGTCTTTTGTTTATTTAATATTTGCGCCTTTGAATTCTTTCCCGCACTCGAGTTCGTGTTTCATCCGGCTCGAGAATACTTCACCGTCTCGATGCGATTAATCCGACAATAACAGAAATGTGTTTAATTTGGACAAACATTGTTCAAACAATCTGTTTAAAGAAGAAAATAAATTCTTTTACGAATTTTCTCAACAAATTCGTTCGCTCTTGGTATAATGTGAAATTGCTACAATGTAACATTTTTTTTTATTTATTTAGACGCATACTTTATTCAGAAACTCGAAATAATACTTGTTAGTATGAACACGACGAGAAGCTGATGGGGGAGAGAAAAAAAACTTATCCTCTGAAGAAATAGACACATTGTGTTATTATCCGGTAGCAAAAGTCGAAAAGTCGAATTCGGCGGAGCTTCGACGCGAGGCACGCCGGTCGCTTATAGAACTAGCATGATTTGCAAAAATCTTCACAAAATCGTAGAGACGATCTCAACCAGAGAACGACTTCTACAGACTGTAGACAAGCTCTATTGTACGACGCGGCGAGAACTTCGAAAAGCCGTTTATAAGATAGAAAGAGAGGAGGTAAAAAAAGGGAGGAGATGAACTTAATTTTTCATCGTTACCGGCGACTGTCGTCATCGTCCGACGCATCACGACTCTAATACGAGTTTTATGTTAATGTTTTAATCCGCCGATAGAATTGAAACGTTTGAAACGGACGAAAGACGCGGCGAAGAAGCGAACGAGCACGAGAGAAGAGGAATCCTATTGTCGAACACGTCGACGCGGCTTTGAGACGAACGCTTGTACGATGCCGTATTCTATTTTATTAATGTGAGATTAACGAAGGGATTAATTAAAGCGCTCGGACGGAGAAGGATTGGCTCGCCAATCCGGTCGGTTATAATTACGCTGGACGGTGCGCGATCGTTATATTCGTACCCCCGCTATACTCGTTTCACGAGTACATCCACGAAACATCCCTCTCTTCATACTCGCGCACATAATAAATGCGTTATTATAATTATATTTATCAATGTCAGCCTTTATTATAGATAATTCCCTGCAATTCCTCGCCAACATTCCCGTGTGTTGGCGAGAGATATTCGTGAGATAATTTCGAGCATTACCATTTTCGCACCTGCGTTGAATACGAACGAATATTCAGTTTTACAAAGCATGGAATTCAAGATTTTAATTAATTAGTTGGTTTCTCGCGGTTCGATGTGATTCAATGTACATTTAACAACTACGGATCGTTCGAATAGAGTTTGATTCTCCAACTCACAATTACCGCAAATTATTATCTTTGTTAAGTGCGAACACTCTCTGTGAAGAGAGATTCTTCGTGACGCAAATTATCTCATCTGACGTGTAATTTTTCACAGGTATACTTACGTTATAAAAAATTACAAAAATGAAATATGGAGCACTTTACGAGCTCGTACTTTGTACACTGAACTTAATTGGAGTTTCGCCAAGTGTTCTCTCGCCAAGTGCTCTCTCGAACTTCGATTCGACTGTGTATTACGCACACGACGTCGATTTACGCGATTATATTTTCGCATTACGTATTACGCCGGCACGAAGCTAGACGTGACGTCGCGGCTATTGTTGCCGCGTATTTTCATTCCGAGGTTTCCTCAGAAGTGCCCTCCTGAATTCGTCCCGAATCCGTGGCGTGCAACGAGCCGCGATATGAGTAATGGTGCGTGCTCTCGTGTTACAAGGGTGGATGTGGCAAGTCATGGCCCCGAGTATCCCGAATAACCCCATACACATGCCAGCTGCCCTCACAGAGGCACTACCCCCATAGGAACTGACTGCTGCTGCCTAGCGTTGCTGCCGCACTAACATGGCGGAACACGCACGGCTCCAAATATTGATTCCCTCTTGGGACATAGCGAGGACTCGATTCACGTCTACGAAACTCATCCTATGAATGGCAAATCCCTCTCTAAACCAGAGCGTCAATTTTCTATAGATTCTACTGTGAATTTCTTCTCGTGTGAATATTCTCTACCTTTCTGTGCGATTGTTAACTCAGAAAAATTTATGATAATTTTTGTTTGACTTATGTGACGAATTTGATTTCAATGACGAGATTAAAATGTCCGCAAATATTGTTTTTATTTAAACGTCAATTATTTTCTTAGGCAAGAAAATCCTAACCAACTTTCCAAGAATAACCAGCTTAACCAGAATATCGATCATTATTTCGTTTTTCTTTAAAAAGAAAACGAAATTTTGAGAACTGTTAGATATTCACAAACGGATCTTGTACTTAAAAAGAACTACCACCATGATATGACAGGTAAAACAAATCGATTGTTTTTGTTGTCAAGTTCGATTAATCACAAATACATTTCCTGACTTTTTACTTCGATCATTCTATTTTTTATATATGTCCTGTTATGTGTATGTGTGCACACATATATAAATAAGATGATCTCACGGTACGTCTCAAGATCCGACTGTGAATACCGGCTCTAAACGTCTAAAATAAAATGGAATTATAGCGTCTGCTATAAATCCACTTCGACAGAAATTCGTCACGGCTAATACCATGTGCGAAGATAGTCGGATATTATTTTTTCCCCTCCTATACGGTCCTTGACGAATCGAAACGGAAATTAATACTATCATCAGCGAGAATCGATCGCGTCTATTCGTTCGTTGTATCGATTATATTCGTTTCTTCATTAAAAAAAAATAAATTTATTAAGTTTCATAATTTTATTTATATATGTATACCACATAAATAATAACATACAATGTTTCGACTTTTAATTTCTGTCGCAAGAATTATGTATTGACATTTCTTTCATGCGAGAGATAACACTTAGACCGCATTCGGACGGTGTAGAAAAATATACGATGAATAAACATTCGAGGCACTATCTTTAACGAGTTCGTTCAAGAGGAACGGCCGAAAAAACCTCGATTTCATCCCTAGCGAGAGAGAACTGATCTCCATTTATCTCTAAACTTCGTGTTATAAGTCCCATCAATCTAATATAATAAATTGATATAAAGGCCGTTCCTGCATACACGCTTCTACTAATACAACGGCTTTCTGTGCTTATTTTTAATTAACAATTTCGGTATTGGAACACACGTAATCGAAGAAAAAAACGATCGACTGCGCGTCTCGACCGCGCATGGCGGATGCGGCCATGCTTTCCACGATCTTCCCCCTCGAGATTTCAGTCCACGCACGCATTCACGCAGTATGCGCCGCCCGCGCACGTGGCAGATGTTCAGTTTTATGCGCTCACGCATGCGTCCCTGTCGGAAACCCCTCCACTAATACCGATCCCTCCTCACACGAACTGCTCTTGTACATCACAATATACATTTTTCTTCTCGATTATAAAACACGCGATTACAATTTCGAGACCGATGCTTTTTCACAAGTTGATAAAAGAATTCGCGAATTCTTTTGCTCAATTTTGTCTGAAGCAGTAGGTAACTTGACGCGTCAACGCACACATAAATACACACAAACTCATTCGACAATGTGTGCGTAAAAAGCCACCAAAAGAATTTCGCCAAGTCAAGATGATTATTTATAGCGCGTGTTATATTTCGAACCTCAATCGAGGAAATAAACTCAAGTAAAATTCTAGTAGTTCGTTAATCACAAAAGATCAGCTGTCAGTTCTTCCGTGTTGATTTTTTTTTTTTTTTTTTTGGTTACTTTTGAAGAATCGCGCGCGTTTTACCTAACATTACTCAATAACCGTCGAGTGTGACGGATCAACAATCGTTCAGCTTTTATATAGAATATTACAGAGTTTCCGCTCGATAAGTTCGCGCACAGTTCACTCTTCCACTCGCGTATAAGCTCCAAGATAATGTCGCAGGCATATCTAAGAAGGCGGAGTTGTCGAACGCCCATTACACGACTTGAATTCCACGAGGCGTAACGAAAATCGATATATCTCCCGACGTAGGATCGATCTCGATAGAAAGTATTCAAAGTGTCGAAGGTGCTAATAGTCAGCTACGCGGTCACTCGAAACCCTTTCCGCTCTCGTGATACTGTGACGTGTATCGTAATAATAAATATAAAAGTATCACGAGTGCAAAGACCGGTCAACTTCAACTCGACTCGATACATAGTCGTCGAGCCGATTACGAACACGCTAACCAGAATCTGCATCCGTGATAATAGTCTCTCGGCGACGAGAATAAAGTTTCGCCTCGATCGAAACACACGATACCGGACTATTTTCGATAATTATGCCATGATCGGTCGAGCAAAGCAAGTAAAACGAAAACGTAAATCGATTTCAACGTTTCCATTGACGGTATATAGACACGTTGAATAAAACGAGAAATCTAGCATGCTCGCGCGCGAGCCAAGACACAATGCTATGATAATTTATTCCCTGGATGCAAATTTTTTACACGAGTACGCGATATACTGTGTAATCCATCATGCTTCATCGAATTGGTACAAGCACCTTGCGCTGCGGTGGTGAATTCCTTTCTGGTTTGTTTTTATTTCGAACACCACAGCCTCGCGCGCGAGGTTATCGCGATCGACATGCGAGAAGTATGTTATATATACATTATATAATAATTTCGTTCGCGTAAAAAAATATTATAATATAATTTACGTCAGAGCCGGTTCTAGTTCGCACTTTACGGCGCGTTTACTTTTGCTTCCTTATACAATATTGTCTCTTCATTTGTCTTGTGATTGCGATCTCGAATACACCGTCTCTGAGTGTCACGTGTTCACCGAAAATAAATTATTTTTTCTAATTATGAAAAATCTGCAAGATAAAAAAATTATTAAAACCTCTGTGAATTAACCTCTATTAGAACACAATCGTTTAATATTGTTAAAACAAAGTTGTTTACATGACTCATCGTCATGATCAAGAAAGTTTTCGAAAAAAAAATTGTATACGTTGGCTGATATAACGAATAAATTACTATACAATAAATAAAACGACCACGTGTGTTATCCTGGCAGCAGCAGAGATTTACAGCTTTTTCACGTAAATGTGCGAGGTTAACGATTCACGTCATACGAGGTAGCGCAATGCGACTACCTTTAAATAGCCTCGATTAATTTCCAGTCGTTTCGACTCGATCGCCATTTCTGTTTCAGCGCACGCATCACGCTCGTGCTTTATATGTATTATATCTATATATATATACATACATATGTATATGTATGTTACATCGGGCCATCATTTTCTCCCATCAAGCCCTACGGAATAAGGATGATGGAAGAATTTCTTATGTATTAGTCTAGTAACTCATTAATCATACACGCCATGCGCCGAATATCTCGATTGATCGACAACGAGATAACCGCGTAATGAGCTCTGCTGCTCTTCTTGGTCCATTCTCGGCTAAAAAAAGTTATTACTCGCACTATCGGATTAATTCGTTTCCGCTTGTCGTCGTAGGTTAAACGAGGAGTTACTTCGACAAAGAATTAACGTAATGTAAGAATTATTCGCTTGTGCGAATCAAGGTCGAGTCACTTGTCTGAGTGCCACTTGTGACTGCAAGTTTCAACTATCGTAAATCATTGCTAACTCTCAAAACACAACAAAACTCAAATAGCACAGTCGTAGATTCAAAACAATTTTTTCTTTATAGAGATATAATAAACATATTCGAAAAGAGAGAACAGAAATTATTTTCCAATATTTCACGAAAGGGGCGCTTTGAAACGTTCAATAAAATTTCTTTCATTCTTATTTACTACATTTCTCCCACCGAATTGATCAATTATATCTTAAAATAATTCTCGATACGGTTATATACGCGCGAGACATCGACGTGTATGGATTTCTAAGGAGAATTTAACAAGCGGACCTTCGTCAACGGCCGATAGCATGCTCGACGTAGAGTGTCTCGTAGCTAGGGGTATATTCTGTCGGACGCGAAGTAATTAAATGCAGAGAGAAGAAGGGGAACCCGAAGACGAGAGAGAAAGAGAGAGAGACTCGAAGGGCTGGACGAGTCCGGTGGGGTTGTAGGAAAGACGAGGGTAGGGAGGAAGAGGTGGCGAGGGCGTTCCTGAAGCCACTCCCCAGCCTCGAGTTCTCCGGAACTGGAACCTGCCTGTCTGGAAACCCGTAGTTATATACCTGAACAAAGTGCACCTTGGCATGCAGGTAGAGCGCCAAGTTGCACGCGCGCTTGTTACAATCTCCTTGCCATCTCCCTCTCTCTCTCTCTCTCTCTTCCTCTTTTCCCTCCCGACATTTGCGCAAGTGTGTCCCCTAACATTGTCTTCCACATGCGGCTTGATCGTGTCGCGCGTAACATTTCTTCTCTCAGCGTACCTACACAACTCCTTTCATTGTGTGCGACAGAAATCGCGCGGTAGAAGTTTCAAGGAAAACAACAACAACAACAAAAGAAAAAGATTTAAACTAATCTATTTTATTTTATAATATCGGAGAATTTTAATTAAGAGATAAGATATTGAAAACGAGTCTCGATCTAATTTTATACAGATACGTATGTATCGATTTTATCTGATAAAAAAAGGGAAACTGAACTTCCGCAAGGAAAAAGGAACAAAACTTCTCTATCTCGTTTCTAATTTTAAAAACCTGTATTTCTGGGATAAAAAGACATTTAATCTATACACGATATTATGTACGACATATCAGAATATACATATTTATAGACAGATATTTTCCGGGCGTATAACTTTCGCAAAAAAGTTTTACGCGAATTATTAAATGTCTACAATATACTCTCGCGACGCGTAATCGAGCTCCTTTAACTTTAACACTTAAGATCATCGTCAATTACACGTTTTTTTTCTATAATGCACCACGATGCGCTATTTCACGGTGAATGATGTATTTCGAAAGGAATGGCCGCTTCGCGAAGTGCATTCGGTCGGCGTGTTTATGCTAATTAGCCGCGCAAAGGTGCGGCCAGGTGCGGCAGCGTGGACTATAGTGAATGCTTGGATTGGCTCTTACAAATTGCCGCGTTAATTCGATACGCTCCCGACGCAAAGAGCCGCGAGCGCCAGATGTATTTAGCTTCTTGCCGATCAACATGCGCGGCACATAAATCGAGTGACTCTTTTATTAGCATCCGAATTTCGATCGTTTTCCGATACGAAGATGGAATAAAAACCAACTCGGCTCGCTCAACGGTAAAATAAAAGAATGTTCGCATAGAAATAGCGATCCTCCGATCGTAGAATATGGCTTGATTATAATATAGTCTTTAATCGATCGAATCTTTTTATATGTGTGTTTTTTTTTACCGAAGTGTTACAAAAATACATGACAGGTAGAAAGATAAACATCGCGAAGAAACTTACCAGTTTCTAGATCAACGGTGTATGGGAGTCCTGCCCAAGGATCATCTTCTTGCGGTTCTTCAGGTTCTTTCGCGTCGTCCTAAAAACAGACCGGTGAAATCCGGAGATTAGGAAAAGAGAACCAAAGAGGTTCTTCCTCCGAAAATAGAAGAGATCCAATAACAAAATGTAATCGATATATCGCGAAAGTCGAGATAAAAATGAATAATAAATCTCGCGATGCCGAAAAATGCTCAAACAAAGTACAGTTTATTTAACGTAATTAATTAATTTTAA
Organism: Pseudomyrmex concolor; assembly: GCA_014839585.1. Classification (NCBI taxonomy): domain Eukaryota; kingdom Metazoa; phylum Arthropoda; class Insecta; order Hymenoptera; family Formicidae; genus Pseudomyrmex; species Pseudomyrmex concolor. The sequence continues at coordinate 11,309 of QVOB01018432.1, read as the reverse complement.
TTAATCTCAGTTAATAATATGATGCGCGTGCGTATTGCCGTAATGAGAAGCCAGTAAATTAGCTAGAAAATTAGATTGAAAGAGTAATGCCGAGACGTAACGAGCACTGACCGTAATTAACGACGTTCTCTCGCATCCGACGAAGTGTCAAACAGGTTGAGACGGTCCGAAACGAAGCGAAGGAGGAGGGGAGGGGAAGATTTTCGAAGAGAGATGTGATCGGGGTACGAATCGCACACAACTGAACGTAATTCCAACAATGATGATTACGAATCTCGTGGTGCCCACGAGAGATGATGCCCGCGCAACAATGGCCGAATTCAGGCGGACGCCATTCCGACCCGGCCAAGGTCGGTCCTTATGGAGACGTCATAATCAAACGATCGACCCTACCAACGTGAAAAAAGATCCAAGGGCGCGTATGCCCCGGGCCATAGGTCGCTCCGTAGCGTGGCGCGGTACAAGCGAGCTGCAGTGAAATGAGTTTAATGAAAACAGTATTGTGCCGGATCATTAATCATAGCGAGTCCCTGATAGCGGCCATCCGCACAACCACCGATCCTCTATCTATTCCACTCTCTCTCTGTCTCTCTTTCGCTCGGCCGACCCCTCTCAAATCTTTCATCCCCCTCTGCCTACGCGCTCCGGTCACTTTTTCATCCCGACAATATGATATATCGTTGTTGAGTGGTGCGTTACGCCGGATTCTATGGAGTTATGAATACAAAATTCAATCTATCTGGCGCCCTAAAATCGAACACGCGCGAAACGAAAGCGACAGCAATACGCTCAGTTGCCATTAGAAATGTACATTCAATAACCGCTTCTTTATTTCGTGAATTTAACAATTTATAAAAAATGTTGTCGTGATACGCGCGGCAGTGTTTTTTTCTCTCTCAGAGAAAGGATACTTTGTACGTGGTCTTGCATTCACCAAAAGCTGAGAAATCGTTTATAAGAGTTTTTTTGCCTCGTGAAGTCGACCCTAAAATATTTTTTGAAGAGTCACGGACGCGTATAGCGTGCGCCTTATTTTGGGCCCACAACGTCATCTCTTTCGACTCTCGAAGGAAATGTCGGTCCTGCTCGACGACGCAGTTCTCGATGCGACAATGGGGGTCCTGTCAGCGATACGGACTTGCATGGCTGGCATAGCTCTCAATTAAGGTTTACGAACTGTTACGACTGTCTGGACTGATCAGCCGCCTCACAAGGACCAAGCGCGCGCGCACGCAGATAGAAAGCATAATTCAAATCAGCCTTGATCGCCGCGAGTAAATACGAATTCAATATAGTATCGCAGTCGATATGACGGGCGAGTCACGCCGAACGAATATCATATAATTCGACACATTTCACGTTTGATAAGTCGTCGTATCCGATAATTAAGGTGTTTCTTCAAGTGGAAATTTTGGAGATTTAAAAAATTAAGCTCTTAAATACACAGAGTAACCAAATCTCTCTCAAAACATTAAGTAAAAATGTGGAATAAAAAACTAGATATAAAATATATATATATATATAAGGAGAACCGCTCGGATTACGTCAGTGCGAAACACTTTCGACGAACAGAGTTGCAAATGGACGACTATATCGGGAGATAGACTTTAAAAGCAAGTAATAATCCCGCATTTCGGATCGTCGCACGCGCCATTTTGTTACGAAATTCCAGCCGACGAAAACAATCGGGACACGAGAAGGAAGCCAAACCCACTTCGGCTGGCCGAGCGCGTTTTCAATTTCCAGGACCATCAATACGTCCTTCGGAATACTCCTCCCAGGGTGTACCAATTTCTCTCTCCCTAAATCCCCTCTCTCTTCGTGTGCCATCTCTTTCTCTCTCTTTCTTTTTCACGAGAAACGTCTCGCAGATCGACGACGTTCTCTTTTTCTCTCTCGCTTCTCGTCTCCCTTCTACTCTGATAGGTCCGTCGATGGCGCCCCTCGTAGCGAAGGGGATGCTGCGTACATCTATCATTTCGCCAGACCCCGCCGGCTTCACGGATACATTGCAGGAACAAATGAACGCTAGCCATTTTGATGGTTTTATGAATACGCCCGGCGAGTGAAGGAGATGGAGAGGATCCGTTGTTTTCGCGTCGAGATCCTTCTCCTTTCTCTTCTCTTTCTCCTCATACGCGCGAGGATCGACTCGTCGTCCTCTTCTCACCGCGGATCCTTCTGGCGAACCCGTCGTCATTCTCTTGGCACCGAGACGGAGTCGCCCTAATGGAGCCCCGTCGCCTAGAGCTCGCCTCATTTGAATCGCATCGGTGGATTAAAAATTCGCGTCAGTCACGACAGCTCGAGAAAGTGATTACCCGCGATCGCGGGAGTAACGAGGAGAAGTAAGGATATCTCTCGCGGCGATTTATCTTACGCGATAACGCATTCGCGTTGAAACAATTCAACAACGCGAGGCGGCGGGCGTTTCTAAGTGGAAATTGATCGAAGCTTGCATTGTGTTTGCCGCAGACGGTCAGTAATTGCGAATCATCGCAGTCTGATGAAACACACACACACATAGACACACGTCGCGTATCTAATGATACGCAACGGGTAATATCGGAAACGTTCCCGTGCAAAATGAATGTCGATCAAAGCGTATCGAGTCGAGTATATTTATACGGAAGTATCGATATACAAAGTGATAGAGCCTCTTGTTGCAATTTCTTGTAATGTAATTGATGCAGCTTGTATCTCAAGAATACTAGATACTGACAAACTTTGTAAACAATCTGAGAAATATGAGTAATAAAAATTATACAAGCGCGCGCGCGTGTGTGTGTGTGGTGGGGAAGTCGCAAATGTCCGCAGAACACACGAGAAAGAGAACTCTTGTTGTCTTTCGCGACGCAAATGCTTTCCATCCTCGAATCGCTCGATCGAACTTCCTCTTTCCTACTTTCTAGACTGACGTTCTTCTAAACGCTTCCATCATTCATTCCCGTTTCGCAGCGAGACGGAGTCTTGCTCTAATGGAGCCTGTCGCCGCGACGTGCACCGATCATTTAAATCTTGGCTCTGGATTAAAAATTTCTGCCAAGTCACGGCGGCTTGAGATAATTGTACAACAGAAACATGCAACGTGCTTTACGGCAATTCACTCGCCTCTAGCTTCTTCTTCTTCTTCCTATCCGACGTCGTTTCTCGGGTAGTGCGACATGTTGACAAATATTCCACGTTGCGCGATCATTTATAAAAGCATTTTCGTTGCACTTTGTTCGCCTCAGACGATTTACTTGTGATTTCTCGTAGAGTCTCCCCTCCCCTCCAGTCATCATAAATCATTTCGATCGAGCCTAACAAATTGTTCGAAATGTACCGTTTGAAAAAAAAAATCGGGAACAATACGCAGGTGCAGATATCGAGAATTCAACTCGCGGTAATTAGCGCCGATTTAAAGCTCGAGACGAGAAAACGATACACTTGACTGCGAGAAGTGTGCGCAAAGTCAAATTTTCTCATTACTATATCTCTGACAACGACATGCGGCATTCGATCCGCTGTGCGCAGACGTCTGTCTTTGATTAAAACAATTCTGCGCTCGGACGTAGGAACAATGCTTGTCAATAATCCGACGCGGTGCACGACAGAGAGGAAGAGTCCTGAGAGTGGACTTCTTCTTTGTTCCGAGCTGTTCGCGGATCGCGCGTCTCGGATCGATGTGTCGGCTTTCGATCGGGACCGAGGATCTTCCCGGTATTATTGGGCACTCGACGGCGGCGGCGGCGAGCCCTCACAAAGGTGGGACCCGCTGGAACAATGCGATCTTCGTGGAGGAACAGGATGGAGACGAAGCAGCGCATAGCGACGTCGGGGAAAGAAATAAAGAAGAAGGAACATCGGACTACCGAAGGTCGTAAGAAGAAGAGAAAGAGAGAGAGAGAGAAGAAGAAGGCAAAGAAGCGGACACGAACGAGACACCGAGAGAGGGAGACGAAGAACGTCGAGAAGTCTGATGGGTTACCCGCCCAGAACGTCGATGCAACGTCATTGTCGCTGACCATCGTATGGATGAGCCTCTCGTATAGGCTCGAATCTGCCGGATACTTAAACGCACCTCGTGTCCATCCACCGAAACGCCAGGAGAGTCGAGAAAAGTCGTCGCTATCGAAAAACTCACCTTATATGAGAAGAATCGACGGAGAATCCAATCGACGGAGGAGCCAGCTTGTGTTCTTCAAAGACCGGTTTTAGATTATGCCCGAGTGATTAGTAAATTAATACAAACGCTGTTTCAACGCGCGATCGTACAGACGGTAATCGAGCTCGAGAATTAAGAAACGTATCCCGTTATGCCATCAATGATGAGAGTCAATACCAAACTTTACAATCCTTTCTTTATTGCGTTTACAAATGTTGGAATAATATTTCATTTGGATTTATTAATTACATATTACTGTAATAGGTAGGTATTATTCTATAGATTGTAATAAAAAGAAAAGATCGATTGCAATCATTTATTAAAACACAAAAATCACAAAACAAAAGTTTTTGAATTTTTGTTTAAAACAATTGAAATATTATTTCAAGCAATAGCGAAAAGCATAACATCGACTTTTCTCGAAGGAAACATCACGTCACCACGATGTTATCCTACGAAACTGCATCTATTCTTGTTTTTCCTTACGTGACGCGGAGGCAAGAACCACCGTGAGACAAAGCGAGCCTTATCTCGGTCTGGGCGTGTTCTAACTTAGGAAAGACAAGATCGATGCGGCGGATACAAGCAGGGATCGGAATATCGGTCGAGATCGCGTTCGAAAGCGCGTGGGCTGGATTTCCTAAGCTCTTTTCGGGTTCGCCGAACGTAGTAGACCGGAGACTGGCTGGCTTAGTGTTTCAAATCGATCATCTACGAGCGATTACGAGCTGGTACAGCATAAGCACGCGCTAGAAAATCGCGAAGTTTGCGAAGAATGCGCGATCGGCCGATCGGTCGAGGGCGGCGCGTGCATTGCTCAATCACTTGGCACACGATGATGAGATGCCGAGAAGATAACCACCCCGAGAGCCGAATTCCACTGCCGATCGGAGCGAGTGGCATCATTTTTGTACCGATGTCTTATCGTCGATTTGACCGATCGATACGAGCTTATCTACACGTAATGTTCTGTCGCGTGTTTACATTAAGAGTGAGTCAATTAGCTAATGTCTTTGTTGAAACAAAAACGCCCGTGTGTTTTTCTCGAATACACGTCAACGAGTCGAGTACTAAATGATGATTAAAAACCAAGGATAAAATATAAACAACGATGTAAACCGTCTTCTGGCGTAAGTACGCACAAATAAGTATGCCCGGAAGTTGTCGTTTTTCTCTCGAAGTGTCAGAGAATTGTCGCTTCCTATATTCGCAATCCATTGGGCGGCGATTACCGGAGAGGCAGGACGGAAAATGTGCGACGTCGCGCAAACTATTCCGTGACGTACAGGTGCGCGTCTCTGTGAAGCTTTCTATCTACCAATAATCCCCCGGGGGACACAGGAAGACATCATTGCGGAGAAACGAACGTTTAAATTGAGTTCGAGAAAAGAGCAAAACGCTTCCTTCTACTTGTTCGTGAAAGCAGAAAGCGCCGCATTCCCGGATAAACAATTGCTCGTTAGTCATCGGCGCGATTGTCAATCGGAAAGATCGAACGAAATCGCGTAACGCGTATTACGTGATTTTGCAAAATGAATAATAATGCAGAAAGTCGAACGGTAAAACACATCAATATAGACGAAAGAGAGAGAAAGACGAGAAGAATAAAGAAGTTTTTTCTCATACTTTTTGATTGACGGAGTTAATAGCTTCCAAGGCCTTCAGCTTCTCGATTTCATCCGCCGATTCCTTTTCGGATGTAGACGGGTTTTTGGTAGGCGTCGGTTCCACCAGAGTGAATCCCAAATCCACATCTTGCTTCCACAGTACCTCGATGAGATCCATATCCTGATGTTAAAAATACAGAGACGGTAATATTATTATTGATATTGTAAAAACCGAAACACATTAATCAAATAATTAATTTAATTTTCTATTTAATACAACGCAGTGACGGTAATTATTTGTTATTTCGCTATATTGTAGTTAAGAGAGAAAGAGAGTAATAGTCTTTTCAAGTAAAGTGTACACGCATGTACAGATCTTTTTTTGTTTTTTCTTATCTATTTACACGCCTGAAGAAGCGGAGCTATATGCGGGCTTCACTTTAAATGCAAATTAAATGTACACGCGAGAATATACGGGTGAAGTTCTCTCGTCTTATCTTCACCCCCGAAATAACATTTGCAGAAATAAGTAGGACTTATATCGCTTTTATATAGCTGTTCCGCGTGTTTATTTGATTCTAAAAATGACAAAAAGTGTCGTTTTATAACGTAATGCTCCGACCAGGTGTACCTCTTGATTAAAACAGAGGCAGATGACGCGGTTGAAGGAAAATAAAGTTTCGCACAGACAGACATCATAACAGAGACTATAAAAGTAAAATCAATTTCATCGGATTAGCATACGTACATACCAGGACTCATTGAATTTTACGATGCGCCTTTGCGACCGGTAATGAAAACGAAATTTTTTCGCGAAGCAATCATAATATTGTTACCCCCTACCACCCCGTTTATAAAAGTCGTACGATTAATATTCCGATACTCCGGACGACGGAATAATGCCAGCGTGCGCACACGCGGCTTTCGTTTATGTTTATTTTATGTAAGTTAATAACATCTGGCCTCGATCGCCGTTCCACCGGGGCCCCGGAGTCTCGATCTTCTCGAGTCTCATTTTTGTTGCGTCTCGGATGTCCCTCGCAGGGAGTCCCATCGACGAGTGTGTACAAAAGTGCATGATTAATGATGGCCGAGTATCGATGCATCTCGAAATGGAGGAGATCGAAGAAAGGATCCGGGAGAAGGGACCAATCACATGACGGGGCACAATCCTCGGGGCAGCTGCCCCGTGGGTTTTAATCGAGCCAATTTCGCCGAGTTCGTACTGAGCCTCGTTAACCAATCTACGGATTTTCCTCGCCAATCTAAAACTCTCCCTCCGCGCTCGCGACGCGCCATGCCGATGGAATGATTAACATGTTCGGAGTGAGGCCAACTTACGTATCAACTTACATAAGTACCGTGAGAAAATTGTTAGTTGTGTCTTGAAAAAAAAAAAAACAACAAAAAAACCATCATTTTGATATTTGTAACAATAACATTTGTAAATTCTGTGAGATAACTTAATCGTGCGACAACGATCTTTTTTCCGAAACAAAATTTTTTCATTATTAGTATTAATTAATCAATTTAATATAAAAAAAACTGAGTTCTCTTTTGTTTCTTAATATATGAAAATATTTCTTGTTACACTTACTACAACAATTGTTTTTTCTTTTTTATTGAATTGTTGCCTCAATAAGAAGCAAAAAATTGTGTGGCAAATTAACACAGAAATTGCACTTTTATAAAAAAATCAACCGTCGCTGTACTTGTTGCCTGTTTCTTCGTTGTGTTTCCCCATTTACCGATAAACGTGCGCCAGAGCGTAACGCGCGCTCGCTCGAGCCGCCATGTTTGCGGATTGAACGTCTATATAGCGGGACACACGTGGTGAGTCCTACTGCATCTTCGGCCAAACGGTAGACGGACTTTCCGCGGAACTTCCGCGTCAATTATATATAGTTCGCGCGAATGCGTGTTTGGGGCGCAGCAGCTATTTTATTGCCACTTTTATTGCTTTGCAGCTATTTTTCCATTGTATTCATCGCTCGTTACGACGCTCTCACGTGGACGGCACCGATACTTGAAACTGTAGCAATAGTTTTCGCTTCGTCAGCGACGCGCACGTAGGTTAAACGATTTAAATTCTTGTCGAAGCGAGACAGCAAACCTCGCTGTATTCATACACTGTAAGTGCGACGTCCACGAAGAGGAAGAAAACGCGGACTCTCTCGTTAAAAATGTTTAAAAGAAGGAACATGAGGACGAGCATCTCTTCGCGTAATGTCTGAATAGACAATTGAATCAGGAAGCGATTAGATTTGATTCCGTCGCATTGCACAAGCGCAGCAACTCCGATCGCGGCCTGTTTAGTGCTCCTCGGGGAATAGTCCCTTCATTATTCAGAATCATTTTTCCAATTTCCTTTCACATAAAGTCTCTCGACAAGGAGAGCTTACATATCTCGAAAAGATCGGGATAATTTCAAAGAAAGGTTATTACAAAAATATCCTATAATATATCCTTTGATAACGATCGTTAGGACTTTTCAGCTGTCACAAATATAAATTTGCACGTCGTCAGTTTGATAAAAAACTGTAGTGCAAAACAATTTATAATTCAGTTTCCAGTATATTTAAATTTTATCCACACACACACACACACACACACACACACGATTATTTGCATAATATAAATAGTAAATATGTGTGTAATACGCAAACGTTCGTAATGCAACTATTACTCATTCGCAGACGAGTAGAGAAAGCAGCGAGTGACGTGATTTCCCCGCGATCGCGAAATCTCTCTCCTCCCCGTCCCACGAACTATTACCGCGTTCGCTCGTGTTCCTAATTAATCAGAGGTCCCGCGACTACTTTTGTGCCCCAACCGGCGAAAGACAAAGGGGCCGCGGCGCGGCGCCATTAATCTCTCCGGTATCGTTATCGGCGATCGCGAATTTGCGGCCGCCGCCGCTGCTGCGAAGGGATGTAACGGATCCGATTCCGTGCGGCGCGGCGTGCTCTTCGCGGGCATAGCTTTGTAAATTACTTCGCCGACCGTGTAATTCGATGCGGCGAGAATCGAGAAGAGGAGAGAGAGAGAGAGAGAGAGAGAGAGAGAGAGAGAGAGAGAGAGAGAGAGAGAGAGAAAAGGTCGGTATATCGGCGCGGGAGGTAGAGGGACACCACAACCCAGCGTGGGTGTGCATATATGACGTCGGCCATGTTGGAGAGACACAGCGGGAATCCGCCGCGCCCACAGCTGGGCTCCGCGTTGCGATCAAGAGAGTTTACCTCTCGCTCGGCCCACGTTTTATTCGGCGCAGCGCCGCGCCGCGATGCGCACGATGTAGCGCGCTCGCTCCGATATCGACGCCCTCGATTTCTATTCGATTCACACGGCGCGGGCCGGACTCGGTTCCAAGAAAAGAATCGCGACCGCCCGATCGAGAACCGATCTCCAATGACGGACCGGCTATTGTGATATATTCCCCCCTGTATTGTGAACGAGAAATTCTCTTATAAAGATCACAAAGTCGGGATCGTGAATATAATATTTGTCACGCGCATTAAAAATTCGGAAATCACTTGGGTATCGCGTGATTATGTAATTTCTAAGAATAGAGCGTGTTGCCTCATTGTACGTACGATTGATATTCTGAAATGTCGATATACATATATGTGTGAACGATAAGTCGAAGTCGATCGGAGAAACATAGTGAGATCGAGCCGGCGCAAAACGATCACGCAGAAGCGAAAGATATATCTGAAGATCAGTAATTACACGGAGTAGGCTAGTAATGATCGATCACTGTTTATCTACTATCGCGGCCTGTCTCTCCGATCGAATCGGCGGTGTCGCGGATCGGCGAAGCGGTTTCGATATACTCTTCGGACTCTCTTCCTGACATCGCAATTGCAATCGCATCTTTGCGTATTTTATCGCGGAAAAAGCGCGTTTGTTCTTGCGCAGAATCGTAACAGGTGCAAGATTTTCCGTTGATTCTCGCGCGAGAAGACAAATCTTCGCTTGCGGCTATCGTTGCTGCGGATCGAACTAATTACAGCCGAACATCGACACGTTCGATTGTTCCACGGCAATATAATTGTAGTTCGCAACGGCTCGCAAAAACCTAACTAAAACTTCTTGCGCCGAGATCGCGAACAAGAAGTAGAGCTTGACGATGTTTCACGTTGACCGTATAGATACATTTCAAAAGTCACGACAATTAAAGCGAACTTAATTGTCAAAACAAAGATAATTAAAGCTCGTTCGTGGAACTCAATTCGTTCTGTTGAGCTATCACGGCCAATTGCCGTGCACCGACTAACGGCGATATCGCAAAAAAGCGGTAAGCCGTCAAATTGGCATAATGAGAAACACAATGGTCTGTATTTGCGAAGGCGGCTCTTTTCACGATGCGCTTTCTTCGTCAAACAAACCCAATGTCGCCGAAACGTGACAGTGCGGCTTTCTAGTCGCCATACGAACTGCTTGGCGAACTTGTCCCAATTTACGCTTGTTTCTCGACTGCGAAAAATTGTTTATAAGCGGCTAATATATTGACGTCAATACATTTTGTTTTATCTCACTTGTCTTAATTATTTTTTCAAACTGTGCGCTAAAAAAAATTATAATAATTATTCTAGAAATTTTCATAATAATTTCCTGAGAAAACGATTTAAGTTGCAAATATTTAGCTTTTAAATATTTCTGCAATATATCGGCACACAAACTTTGTAAAGAAGAAGAAAAACGTGAAAACACGGAGAGGCTAGAAAAATCGCTAATTAAATATGTTTGTATGTGATTTTGTGAATACATCCGCTTTGAAAGAGATCTGTTAGACACATAAAAAATCTCAAATTTTTCGGGATGATCTTTTGGAGTAAAACCACATTACAACATCTTCAGCATTCTTCTACTGATGTACACACTAATTCTTATCCATTGACATGGAAAACTTTCTGACTATAGACGACAAATAAGCTTAATGATGTTTTTATACCGTTAAGATTGAAAGGTATTATCCGCAATTCACGCGACCCTTTCGCTTCTGCTGTAAAGCGTAGCGACGCCATCCTTTTTGTTTCCGCAAGCGAGAGAAGAATAATTTTTTATAAATATATAACTACGCACATAATACGCGACATCAGGTTTTCATTATTTTATAATCAACTCTAATCTCGTTTTTGTTAAAAGATTAAAAAAAGTTTATTCCGAGTAATCTTAAACTAAAATGAATAAAATAAAAAGAAAATATTCTTTTTTGTACTGCATATTGAATAAGATTTTATTCAACAAATCTTTCACTTAAAATCTACGAAAATTCGACGTAGAAAGTTTGGTTTCTGGTAAAAAAAAAAAAAACATTGTGTATTCAATAAAAGAAGAAAAATAAAAATAAAAGATTGAACATTTGACTCTTTACTTCTGACTTTTTTATTTTATATTGTGACACACACTTTCCAATACAAGGTATGTCCATCTACCAGCTTACGACCTTGACTGCCACATTTGTTTGTATTTAATTTTGTATTTGGCGACTGAAGATGACATCTGTGTATGTCGAAACGTTTCGCACTGTATTTTATAATGAATATTAAGTA
>QVOB01018431.1:0-12074 GCA_014839585.1 Pseudomyrmex concolor | reverse complement strand
AGAGAGAGACGTAATAAAATAAAAGTCACACTAGAAAAAGTGGAAGTAAAGTTGGATTTATTTACACGGGCAAACAAAAACGCCATACGGTAATAAGCGCATTTGATAAACAGGATATTTTTTTTTTTTTTTTTGAAACTCCGCGTTAGTTTTTTTCTCTTTTTTTTCCACCACAAAAATTCACTTTTGATGTTTATTTTAATTCGCTGCTTCGCCAAGTTGCATTTTCTTTTATTATGTCGTCATATAGTGTGTTTTATCCACGTAAATTAAATATATTATATCCACGCGGGATATGCGCGTTTTTCGGCGTTAACGCGCGATGAGATAATAACAACAACAATGACGTAATATCATAACATTTCCGCTAATATGGCTGGCCTATATGCGAAATGGAATATCGCGCAAGATGCAAGTAGATTCTCGTAATAATTTTCGCACGATTTCTCTGTCAGCTAACAACGAAAAGCTTTTCAACGAAAATTCCGAAAAATACTCACGATCCGATATTATACTAATGCATCGGTAGAGGGAGGAGGGAAAAGATATACGTACATAACTATCCTATACGTTTAACATCGATAATGACGGTCGATATGCGACAAAGAGAAAAGCCGGAAAAGCGTTGTCGTTGCATAATTAAATAAATGAAAAATTTTGTGGAAATGTTCCGCGTGGAATACTTGGTAGAAGCAATTAGCAGATCGTAGATGATCGTAATTGACGTTATTGCGGTAATTTGATATTCTCACTCGCGCGGCACACGAAAAATCGGCACACTGAATCATGATATTCTACCGCGCGCATTAATTCTTATTGCGAATTCATTTATTTACGCGACAAGACGCGTGTTTACGCGCATTTTAGACATATCGAACATTATCGTTTATATTTCGCAGGGTGATATCAACGTTACATTCGTCACAAAACAATTTTCCGATTCAAAGCGAGTTCCACGTGTGCGCGCACGAGAAAGAGAGAGAGATTCACAATGTTTCAGCAGTAATATTTAGTTTGCAGCTCTTTGATAAGATACACGATCTGAATCGTTTACTGACGATTGCCAGTCAATGTTACAACGGCTTTATGTTGCAATTAAATTTGTGCGAAACAATATCGTTCAATTAAATAACAATACAAATTTCAGTTCGAATTTTACACGGCAAAACGGCGGTGAATGTATTTTGCGTGCGCGTCACAGACATACAAATTCTCCTTTGAAAACACGTCAAAAGCTCCGAGAGCACGACGCGCAATCCTCTTTGATAACGCCAACGCGAAGTGCATCGAAGAAATCAAACTCTCGCGCGCACGTCAAATCGCGCCATTCGAAATTGCCATTCTCGTATATTATATATCTATATATCTATATATGTACGTACGTACTCTCGAGTGAATAATACTTGGATCGACACGCGTACACACACATGCACGCACACACGCGCCCGTACTGATGGCGCATAAAATAGAGGGTTATATATTTTCTTCTCTCGGGTTCTCGCTCTCACAGAGAAATCTCGCGCCGTAATAAGCGATGTACGCGCGCGCATTGCGCGTACGTATACTGTATACGTAGAGTGTATTGCGAAATGTTTGCCACGTTGATTAAGCGCGCGACACAGCCCTTTGAGCGCAGGGAGTTAAATTAAATTTGACAGAGTGCGTGTGTAAATCAAGTGCGCGTATATCAGTGCGAGATATACTTTTTGCACGGAAAAATCATTGAGATTCCATTCCATTATTTTCGGTATTGTTTAAAGCGAATAAAGACGATGACAACAAAATCAACGATTGATTTGCAATATATTATCTTGAAATGTGAAATGTGTAGAAAAACAAATAAAAATGGTTAACTTTTATATGATCGTAATTAAAATTTATTAAAAGTGGTAAGTGGTTTTTGAAAGATACAAAATGTGCTTTGTCATATATGTACACATAAATATAAATATCACACACACACACACACACGTATGTGATATTTACCTATGCGCGCGTACGACTGTTTACAAAGCGAGACGAATGTACACACGCGCTCGCGCGCGTGCGTCGGTCCGTAAAAGCGCAAGTTCATGAATGAAGCTGTAGTAGTGACGAGTACAAGTGTATACGTGCGTACGTAAAGTTATATCGATGACTCAGTCAGAGTCCCGCAGTCTCTTTACAACTCGCGCAATTTACAGTTCGCTTTCTCGAGAGTTCGTTGAACTTTTCAACTGCTGGGTTATTTTTTCCGGTAAACTTTTTCTTGTTAACTGTCACCGCGCGTTCGATTGGACATGGAGAGGTTAATAAATCAATGTGTTCATAATGTAATAACTGCACAACGTCTCTGCTGCATATACACGTGTATATATATTGTTTAGTTTAGAGAATGCACATTGCGGTTTTTAATTTTCGACGTATAATATATATCGATTACACTATGTAAATAGATGAAGGATGAGGCAAGTTATACCACGATGGTCACGATAATCAATGGGTTGCGGTTGATATTCCACTGTATCGAATGTTAACGGCAAAATGGCCATTTCGTGTTCCCGTTCGTTGTTGCATGCCGATCTCTAATTTAACAAAATGCAGTGTTTGAAATGATCGATAACCGAAGATAATTATTATTCCACATGCGCATTCAGAAATGGATGCACTGGTCGCAACGTAATTGTGTTCCGCTTTGATGAGCATTGGCCAGGTGCGTAAAGGCGTGTTCTTAATTACACAGAGCATAAAAGTGTGTAATATATTTTTCATTGCGCCGTCTCTAGATGCAATTGGACATATCCTTACTTATCTTTTGCAAAGAATAAAAGAACATTTGTTGTATTTATAAGAACTAAATAAATAGGAAAAATTATATCACACACGCACATCTATTTATAATTTTTTTGGTTTGCGCGTGTGTGCGCGCGCGCGCTTTATTCTTTGAGAGGTACACAAAAGTGGTCGGTAAAAAATTAATATGCTATCGCTTCGGCATCACGATATTGCCAATAAAAGTTATTGTTATTGCGAACGATGCCGCTAATCTAAATATTCGGGCGTGTGTGTGTGCACGTGTGTGCGATTGACGTTCGAATGACGAGCGTCACGTTATTCATGAATTATGGATATAACTGAAGCCCGCGCGCTTGATATCGCCGATGCGGTGCGGCTTTTCCGCGTTTCATACGTGTCGGATACCGGAGCCGCCTTTCTATGCTCGATTGTGCTAGGTCGAGGCTCTTGGCCGTTATCAACGTCGGCGAAGAGATAAGAGCCTTCCTCGTTAATTAATGAATTAATGCCCGGGCAGATAAAATCGGCCGAGGTCGAGCAAGCCATTGAGCCCCCGGAGTCTTTAATCCGCGTCACCGCCCGGGAAATCGCCTCCAGCGCGATGAAAAAAAAAAAAAAAAAGAACTAAAGGTCGTGTGTCAGAGTTCGCGTAATTAATTGCACAACAGATTATTGATTATTCACGTTCGCAAAGTATGAAACCCGCGCACAAACGATGTAAGATAGTGCGGCAAACTCCGGCCGCGCTAATGGCGCGCTGGTTTTCTCAAAGCATTTCTTGCGCGCGAATGGCAAAGAATCAGCCTGTATAGTAAATGACACCTTGTTGATGTATAGAGCAAAAATTTTTTACAATCTTTCCGCTCGAGAATCTAACGTCTGCGCGTTCAGATCGTATATAATGGAACATCGCGCAATTAGTTAGACCGTTGCGAAAGTTCATTTCTCGAGTTTATTATAT
This sequence comes from Pseudomyrmex concolor, assembly GCA_014839585.1. Lineage (NCBI taxonomy): Eukaryota > Metazoa > Arthropoda > Insecta > Hymenoptera > Formicidae > Pseudomyrmex > Pseudomyrmex concolor. Next base: position 8,338 of record QVOB01018431.1, on the reverse strand, counting down.
TTCAAGACATTCTTCACACCGTGTGTGCAATTTATCAAATGCCTAATACACTGAGGAAGAAATTTATTTTATTTTATTTTTTTGTTGAAATTTCCGGAGATCAGAGATTCTCGCTCGCACATAATAAAGGGCGAGATTCATCGCCTCGCCGTATTCAGATTTAATTCGTAATTCGGTTCGCGAGATGATATAATATTTGGATTAAATTCAAAACCAAGCGGTTAGACCAAACTTCAACACGAAGATCTATTTTGTTCGATAGATTTATTCAGGAGAGTTAGGTTTATATATTGATGAAACGTATTAAACACACATAGGTATGTAACGAGATGTTCACCGCGCATTATTCGTCGCACGATTGTTTCCGCGTTACGCTTGTGCTATAAATACGCCGCGAACGAGGAAGATCGTCCACATATGTTGTGCTTCGCAAGTAACTCGTAAAAATTTCAAGTGCTGCTACCGTTTGTAAAAGCACATAAGCGACTGCGGTATCGCTTTTTGCTCGCAAGCGATACAGTTACATGCGTCGAGCGATGCGAGATGCACACATTTGTTTAGTTGGATACACACGTCCGCATACCTATCGTAGCTTCTCTATCGGAAACGCGCGGCGCGCGTAGATGCGAGCGAATAAGCGACTTTGCAACAGTAAAGCAAGCATTGACTCGGCATTCATGCATTAGCGTGCGCCAATGTAAACGCTCTGCTGCATTCGTGTTTCCTTTTCCGCGGCGAACGCGATCGATGGCAAATATTACTTTGGTCAATTTCAGCCGGGAGTCTATTTACTTGTTTGTGGTATCACTTTGCTGCGTCGAGAGAGAAAAGTCTCTTGCTAGAGAGCGAGAGAGAGAAACGCGGACAGGGGAGAGGGTGGAGAGATGAGAAACGCGGATGCGATTCCATCACGGTGGGTTTGTGTGCACGCGCGATGATGCGCTTTCGCAACTATAGCGCACGCGCGCGCAGTTACGAATACCGGAGAAAAAAAAATTAAGCCACTTATCTCCCTCAACGAACCTTTCGACCAGTTAACTGTTATGATTACAATATATATATACACGCACACACGCATATGTATATAATGATTCATGATTCTCTCTCTCGGAATTACTCTCAATTTTGGACTGAGTTATGATACTCGTAACTATGTTTCATTTATATGACACGACTGATAGTACCAGCTGTCACAAATTTTATACTATATTATATGATGTATTTTTATACTAATAAATTAATTTTGGCCATACGGTGTATTAGCGCATATTCGAAGTTCTTATAGAGACGCATTTTCCACGGATTGGTTCCAAAACTTTTTGTAACGCGAAATATTGCTTTTGCACTTACGTAAATATGTATCTACTTTTACTCGGGACTGATAAAATTAATTAATGACGAATAAATCGCTAAAATTTTGTAGCTTCTCAATTCGTTATAAATGTTAACTAACGCTGTGACAAGTACGTTACAGCGTCATTACGGCAAAATCGGAATGAAGATAGTACGGACGAGAGCCGTGCAGGAAAACGAGAACTCGGCTTTTATTATCGTCGATTTATTCACGTGGGTGCGCGGCAGTAACGAAGCGATAAACGATTCGAAAGCGCCGCGAAGTACGTGCATGCGAGCGGCTCAGCTCGGGAGGAGGATATCCGCTAATGGCCGCGCGCGTGTAACGCGTCGTGTAATAATCCTGGCCGACCGCTGATATAAGAACATCCTAAGCCGTGATCTCGGCGTTGCTATTAATGACGTAACGCATTTCTGTGTGTTTCAGGTGCGATGGAGCCTCGTGGAGTCGGCTTCTACTATGAGTTGAGGCTTCGTAATTAATCGTGAGTACGCGATCTTATACATATATATATATACACGCGGTATATAATACGTAAGCGATAAAGTATATAGCAAACAAGTGCTATGTAACGAGAGAGAGAGAGAAAGAGAAAGAGAGCCGCGCGAGATCGTTAAGCGATGTTCGCAGTACATGTGTATGATCGTCGTTACACGTGTGTGTAATATCTCTTAAATTGCGAATTTAATATCGCGAATTTTTATCGCGCACACGCTTTTCGCATCTCGTAATTCGAGTTCGATTAATTGCGCGGCTCTCTCTCTCTCTCTCTCTCTCGCGGCTTATTAATCGTGACTTTTTTCCCTTTCTCGCCGCGGGAGTAATAGTAGAAAGTAGCCTGCGGTGAAGTTTTCGTATAAGTAAAACGAGCGATGTCCGATCGTTGATCCGTTTCTTTCTGCCGCAAGAAGGTGCGTTAAGAATACGCGTCTTTCATTAATGTTTTAGTATCGGATTTTCTATTTTTATCCCGCGGGAGTTATATATAGAGAGAGAAAGAGAGAGAATTATACTTCGTACTGTTCATATACGTGTGTTACGTCTATCTTTTTTTTAAACGTCTCATAAAATACGCCGCTTTTAACTTCCGATACGACTATAGAAAACGCGACATTGTTACACCACGTGTCGTTACAAACAATACAGTTATATAAAATTCTATTGCGACTTTTTTTTTTACGCAGCGAGAGCGACGAACGCGCATATAAAGTTTATGGAAACAAGTTTTTTTTTTTTTTTTAAATACCGTAGATGTATGTACAAATTACATTAAATCGTTACTACATTTTCCCATTGAACATTGTCGGTTTCATATTATTGAGAGAATGAATTTGTTGAAATGATTAATTCCTCGCGAAAAATTATCGACGCGTATTTCGTTCGAACACATGTTTTTGCCTGCAAGTTCTTTCGCATCCCCTCTGCTGGTGCTGCAACCACGAGGGGAGGGAAAGGATCTGCATTTATTGCTAAAATAGAGTGCCATTCGAGCGCTAATACAACTTCATTTTGCAATCGCGCTTCGAATCCGATTCGCCACGAAGCGGGGACGAGAGAAACAATGGCGGATTTTCACCACGTAGGCGTCGACATTCTCCAAAGAGAGAGAGAGGAGAGAGAGAGAGAGAGATTATGGCGCTCGGTCCCGGCGCATTTCTTCGTATCGATCGCCGTCGCGAAATACTCCCACATAATTCGCTTATTACAGCTTCCGCGTATCTCCGCGCGTTTTCTCCACGGCATTTCTAACTTCTCGGAAAAAGTATGCGCGCTCGATCGGGAGGAACTCGCTCGTCCGCCCGCTTATACTCATCCGCACGTTTGTCGCTTCTCGTGTTCTGTGCGCGCGAGCATCGCCGCTATAATTGCAACCGATGCGACGTATGTACGTTATAGCATGATGACGCTCGGTCGCCCCGTTGCGTACGCGCGCTCGATGCACCGAATGTGCATGTGCATATCCATGTGTATTTGGCGCGCGCGTGGGGAAGTCCCCGTTAACGGCGCCGTAGCGTTCATGCAACCGTCGTATTCGCGCTGGTTGGAAAGAGACGGACCGAAGGCGAGAGAGAGAGAGAGAGATAGAGAAGGGATTGGTATGCCCAACGGAGAGAGAGAGAACGAGCGAGAGAGAAAGAGAAATATTGGCGCTTGAGAGAGCGAGAGATTGAGAGAGAAGGAGAAAGAGAGAGCGACACACAGAGTAGTCGAGGGATGGTTTTGCTCTGCTGGCTCTGTATTGATTGCTCTGTGCTGCTTCTCCACCTCCACCATCTCTTGTGACGATCTCTCTCTCTCTCTCTATTTCTCTGTCTCTCTCTCTCTCTCTCTCTACTCGTTTCTGTCCCGATCCCTCTCTCCCTCCCGCCTGTGCCCGCACACCAACGCGCGACGGCCCGTAATGTCGGTTCGCTCTCTGCGAAACCATCAAGATCCGAGGTCCTCGTTGCGCCACGTATCTCTTCCCTCGAAACGCCCCAACGAGAGAAGAGTCCGCCTGTAATTGACGCAGATAGGAGTGCCATCTGCTGCGACGCGGATGGCGCAGAGGGACGGGGAAATGCGCGTAATGCCATCCTCGGCGAAGTGTTCCATGTAAGGATTCATTGAATGGAAAACGAAGCTCGACCGCGAGAGCGAACGAGCGAGAAAGTCGCTTATGACGAGACGCTGGTGTGTTTCTGCGTCTCGACTCGTCGTCGTCGGCGTCGCCGCCGCATGATGCTCGGGAGCAGTCAAATTCCCGTCTTAGACGCGCGTGATCTTTTCGTTTTCGGCATCTACTTATAGTATGATGGAAGTGCGCACCAAGCAAATTTTGAATGCCGCACAATAACATGAGATCGTGCTGCATGCGCGAAATGTACAACGAATTCAAATTAGAGAATTAGCGTTGAGTTTCGCGGGATCTTCTTACGCGGAACGCGAGTTCTCGCGTGTCACATGATTATTATCTCGTATTTTTCCCCGTACGCAGCGCAATAATTGAGGTTTTTTTCACGCTTTCAGTAACTGTATAGTATACTGTATGTGTGTACGTATATGTATATAATCGAAAGAGAGAGAGTATGTATCAAAACGCACATGTTATTTTATACTTATTAGATTACACTGAACGAGCAATGAAAAGATTGGATTATTAAACTGCGATGAGATTTATGTGACATTTGTGTTACGATAACGTCATTAAATAATACCACAAAGCACGCTATTAAGATGGAGAGTTTTTAATTTATTTGATACACTTTATTAAACTTAAATATCATAATTCTAACTAAACTACAAAATAATTCAGTTACAAGTGTTCATTAAATTTCTTTGATTATTTTGTCTTTCTCTCTTTTTCTCTTTCTAAACATGCTTTGTTAAACTTGCACACACAAAAACTTTAATATTTATATTATTTATATTATTTATATTATTTATATTTATATTATTTTCTCTCGACACACACACGTATCAACACGGTAATCTCTTTTTTTATATTATAAATATATAATTGTGTCTGTTCTTCCGGGCGATGAATTATGAAGATCACTCTTTTTATATTCGTAAACATCAACGTGTAATATATGTAACAATTTTACCTTATCGTTTTGTTATTGTAATTCAAAGTTTTTGCAAAACATTTTCGAGATGAAATTTTGGAGCTCGGCGCAAACATTATTATATTCACGTACATTCTGGTTTCATTACGGTAATTAACGGGGACAGTGATGGACTTGTGTTGAAAATTGGTGTTCTATTTAAATTTGCTAATTACTGTTACGATACATATAACGATACGTTCGCGTCACGATAAAAACATCCATAATACAAAGTTCGTGCGACTGTGTGTTTTTCTTCTCGAAACCCGCGGGGAGAGGAATCGGGTATAATTAACGTATATGGAAGTATTATCTGATGCGGCACAGTGACATCGATGCGACACTCGTGAGTGCGCGTAATTACGTATCTTGCTCGTGGCATTGCCGTGCATGCGTAAATGAGTTTGCATAAGAATGTTAAACCAAATTTTTACAATGTAGGTTGACCGTGCAGAAAAAAAACATGTCAGCGTAATTGTATGTCTTTTCTATCCGTATTCAAAATATGTATTTGTACATACATACATCGGATAGATGTCATCCAATTTTTTTTTTGTGAAAAATTAGAGTTTCGGGATAAAGTTTCGTCTTTTTCTATAAAGTTGATTTATCTGCTATCTAAGTTTTTAGTCATTGTGCCTGTTGCAACGAGCTATTCATGTTCTTTAATAAGAACGAGATATCCGAAAAGCGGAGAGCAAAGTAATCGCAGAAATAAACGCAATAAATCGAAGTCGAACGCGGGTATTCAGCGCCAAGGGTCGCTTCTCATGAACAAACGGGGCGCGCATTTCTATCGTAAGTTCTTTTCTCTCACGAAGACGACGACGACGACGACGACGACGATTCCCCAACCTGGCACCGAGTTTTTCCCGGCCGAGGGAAAGGAGCGTAATACCGGTCGAGAAATCGATGGTCGACCCGTGTCTCTTCCTTTTGCTCTCGTCCTTTCGCTCGTCGCTCCCGCGCGCATTCCCTTGCCCCAAGGCGTTCCTCCTCCTCCTCCTCCTCCTCTACCTCACCCTCTTCGCGCTCGCCCTTCTCGCGCCCTCGTTCCTCACCCTTCGCTTCCTCACCAATTTACGAGCATCTCGAAGTGTGCTCGCCTAGCTGAAAACCGGGTGGCGTCACGGGACTCGCCCGGATATTCGTCGGACGCCATGCGAATGACGACGATATCGAGTCACGTCGACTAAGAGACCCGGGTCGCGCCAGTATTTTTCCGCATATCGACACTTTATTCCCGGTATATATACGTGCTTCATTCGCACGTTATTCTCGTAATTACGCTACATAGCATTAGATGATTGAAAGTGAAAATTGAAGTGCTCGTTCTACTTATATCGTTTAAATCGGTATCGCAACGGGAAAGTGTTACTTAAAAGAAACACATGGAGGAGTGAAGGTATATCGTTACACACTTGATTACAAGCATCCGTCTGCACCGCGAGTTGTTTGTGATTTACAGAAGAAAAAAATTTTATTCTGGAAAAAGAGAGAGAGAAAAGGAGGAAAAAAGAGACATAAAAAAACTCGGTGCCATATTATTCGGCGAGAGAGACATGTCTAATTATATACTCTTTGTCAATGATAATTTCAACCACGCACTTCTGATGTTTTATCGCGCACGAATATGTTGTAAGAATTCGGGAATTATGAGGATTCGTGAAGCTGTGCGTAGGAAAGTACTTGCCACGTGGAATATATAAATATGTTTTATCTTTAATTATTTGTTTTACGATTAATTTAAAAGAACGTACGACGACAAAGTCCTGTTCTTTAGTTACAAGCAAGCGGAATGATAGTGGTAAGAAATAGCGAAAGGACGCGCTCTCGTCACAATCAGTCGAAGGATAATTTCCGGTGACAAAAATCTCTCCTGCGTGGTTTCTTTTGTCAATTACGAAGGTGCTTCGCGTGACATCACAAGAGAGCTCAATAAAAACCGTTGTTGGCAAAAATAATGATAACGAATAATATTTTATTGGAGATTTTTCTAGATGAACGAAAGTATATTTACAAAACTGATTTATACACGAAAGAATAATGTTTTGTCGATAGTTTTTTTTATGTATAAATAAAGAGCAAAGCTTAAAATATATCCGCGTGTTTACTTTTGCATTTGGGTATATTGATAAATACATAAATGAACAGATTAATTAATGCAGAACGAAGTATCAAATAAAAGCGAATAAAAATTTATATCGCACTGATTTTAAAGACGATGGATTTATAAAACAATCGCGACGTATGTTCCAAAGGTCGAATACGTAGTACATGTATTTTGTGTGTCTTGATTTAGTTTAGTTTATTTACATATTTTACATTTTTATAAAGAAGAGTAAAAAAAAAAGTAAAAAACATATTACGGCAATCTGTTTAAAGAGTAGCTTTGCAGCGTGAAAGAAAAATGACGAGGAGAGACCGCGCGAAAGAGACCGCGAGAGAAATGTATATACGTACAAAAAAAGACAAACTGCCTTTGAAATATTTACGAATCAAATTATCTTACTTTCTTCTTTGTGCCTCGCAATATCGCTCACTGTAGACTGTTTTCCATCTTGTTTTCATCCATTGAAGTAACGAGAGAGAATAAAGGAGAGGGATTATTTATACGTCACTTTCACTATTACTTCGGGGATCGATTTTGTACAACTGTTAGATATCTTGAATGCTTGCACAGCTCTTCAACAAGATCGTACAGTTATCGATAAGAACGAGAAGGCTAACTTGAATCGATACGCCCGCTGATAACGTTTCGCGTGACGACCCGATAGTACCTACAACCACGTCAAAATGAAAGCGTATGATCGCGAGAACGTCGTACAGAGTTGATTTTCTTGGTTTATTCCATAGATGTAACGTAATAATACGTGGGATGGAATAACACATTGATCAAAACTTTATCATTTTCAGTAAGAAAAAAAAAATCAAACATTCTATTGCGCATTGCAAACAACGACCTGTGTTTTCGATAAAAGGCATGTTCTTGGCGTAAACGTATTTGACGTATACGCGATAATCAAATCAAAATATTACTTTCGTGTGTAATGATTCACTCGTAGCTCTTTCAGCGAATTTCGTTTTCAACGGAAAACCGAGAGAAACGCTTGAAAATACATTACGCTCGCGTGAATAGGCGACAGAAGACGCATTGAGACAGCTTGCTTGCCGCCGCTACATACAGCTTTATTTAAGAAACTAACGAGTTAATAATCGAATGACGCGTTTCAGCCACAAGTATAAATTCCATTCCGTTTATCGCTGAGAAAGATTTTATATACATATATATCCCGCGCACGCGAGTTTTTGCAAAAAAGTGCACCCTTTGAAGACGCGGGAAACGCGTAATTCAACACTCTTGACGTTGCATGTAAGCGTTGTGTGTAAGCGCCGC
>QVOB01018424.1:0-10097 GCA_014839585.1 Pseudomyrmex concolor | reverse complement strand
ATTATTATTATTATTATTAATTATTTATTATAATTTAGCAATTGCAACCGAAATTCGAATATATTTTGAAACAAACAAATAACTTATCTCTCAAATTATTTCTTTCGGGCTACTTTTCGAGAGGCGAACGTTCGGCGTGTAACCATCAACGAAAAAGATAAAAATTGAATGTGCAATTACGGCGAAACCAAGTCGCCATGAATAACGGCAATAAATGTCGTTCCTTTCCAAAAGGTTTGCAAAAAATCTTCGCGCGAAAGAGAGAAAAGAAAGACGATTCTCTTCGAGGTGCAACGCAACGCGCTCGCAAAAAGATGTCTCTTTTCTCTCTCCTCCGTTCTCTTTCGAAAACAAATTCATATTTCAAGGCAGAACCCTCTACGGTGTATTCTAGTCTACGAAAAGAGACGCGCGAGCTTTCTCGGAGATAAAAGTGAAATACGCGGGTTCGCTATTGAAGGCGGTGCCGGAGGAGGAACGCGGATACAAAGCCAAGAGACAAGGGATCGCGATCATTCGTCATTCGACGTCGTCCTTTGTCTCATATCATCATAATAGATTAGGCTTGACAATCGCTTATCTCATTTAAATTCACTCTCTCTCTCTCTCTCTCTCTCTCTCTCTCTCTATCTGTGTAGGAGAGGGATAAATTGTCTTGGTCGAAAAGCAATTTAATCAGGAAGATCGTGGTGTCGAGACGTGTCTTCGGCACGTCGCGCGAATGTAAACGCCGACTGTTCTCGACGACGTCGTCGAGACAAATTTTTCGCGCGATGAAAAAAAAAAAAAAAAGAAAAAACGAGAAACCTAATGAACGTCATTTTGATTCATGATCCGGAGAAAGTGGGCCTCCCGCGCGCGCAACACGGGAAACGGATACGCAGCCGCCGCCGGTCGAAATTCAATTTGTATGCCCTATGATTTATTTTCTCTCCGCGCGGATTTATCTTCCGGGCGATGCTCTCCGGTGCATTTTACGGCGTCATTCTCCATTAAGTGGGCTATCCATACGTCGTGCCCGGCGAGAAGATTACGTTCCACGCGTCTCATCCGTCGGCATTAATTATTAAGTGCGTATTATTCTCTGCGGGGAGTTATCGCTCTGCAGAGTGTGTGCATATTCACGTCGTCGGTGGTGCCGCGACGTGAGGAAATACACCGACGAAAATTATCCCGAAAAATTTCAGTAATGAGAGAGTGTTGGCGCGCGCGGAGCTCCCGTTGGAAATTTTCCAATGACGTTCAACAATGTCGGAATTGAGAGTTCAACGTTATTACCACGCGTTCTCGACAATAACGTTCACGGCAATCGGTCGAGTCGAGTGTCCATCCGTTAGACGCGCTCCTCGCTCATTCCGCTCGTTTGCGCTTCTAACGCGGCCATTTACATGCGCACTTACAAGAGCATTGCCACGCGACCCAATTCGATCGTCGTCGTCGTCGTTGCATTTTCGTATTCACGCCGGACGTGCGGCGGTAGTGGTATCGACATATCGCGAGTGTTTTCTCGATTTTCTTCTCGGATGGAAATCCGAGATGAGGCGGATAAACCGCGCCAGAGGAGAGACGCTCATCGACAGTCTATCGTTCTGGGCAAACAGTCCTCTCGAACAAAAGAACGAGCCAGTAACGTCAACACAAAAATCCCATTTACGTCTCCCGGCGCAGACGTAAGCCGGGCTCGTAGGCAATCACGCGCTCGCTCTCGAGATATCTCGCCGGTGCGCGTTAAATAAATTTCAGCCGGGCAACCCCTTTCGCGACGTTGTAGCCTTCGCATCCACGTCCGATTCGCCGACACAGGGAAAACACATTGGGACGGGATCTTTCCTTCTTCTCCTTGGACGGGACAAGTGTGTGTACCGGGCTGTCGTTTGGCGCGCGTCGACGACGGGTGCGCTGTCTAAGCGCGTTCCGAGATTGACAGCTCGAGTGCTGCGCACGCTCGCTCCGAAAACATCGCGTTGTATAAGACGGGGGCGCGCACATATCGTTCGCGCGTATTCACGCTCTCTCATCCTATCCTATCCTATCAGGTTAAACGCGCGCGCACACACACGTAACGATGTATCTACGCTGTGTGCGTACGCGAGTCGTGCGATTATGTGCTACGCACACCGAAGCGACTGTATAAACACAAGGATACGCGGCGGGAGTATAATGTGCGCGGCGAGCACCACGGCATCGCGTTATCCCTACACGTCTGTCCATTATTGCGATAGCAGCCTGCGTCAATATTGGCCCAAAGGGTTTCACTGTGATTGTCTTCCGCGCGTACATGCACGTACACAGTGTTAGGCCCGGCTCATATGCGGCGGGTACTAGCCCAGCTTTCTGCGCCGATCGACTCTCTGTCTGCGCTACACCTACACAAGTAAATATGTATATATGTACACTCTTCTCTCTCTCTCTCTCTCTCTCTCTCTCTGTGTGTGTGTCTCTCTCTCTTTCCTCCGCGTCTCTCTTCCTTCTCTCTTCTTCCCGTTTTCCTCTTTTCCTCTCCGTCTTCTCCGGCCGTTGCCGTTTCTCCTCCGTCGTTTACTCAGCTTTGCACGAACGATCGCTTCGTTCAAACGCAGCGAAAACAGGCACATCCGATTTCATGATAGCTTCAAATAGTTCGCGCCGTTCTTGTCCACTTGAACGGTTAACGGTGATGCTCGGCGCTTTGTTTGCGGATGCATATGCCAAGAGACTCCGTGGCGAAATGGTGGCTCGTCGTTATCGACGGGGCGGAGAGAAAAGAGGAGGAAACGATAGCTTCACGGACTATTTGGGATTTAACGATCTGGGTGTAAAGCGCGAATTATTATCATCGCGTGATAACGGAACGGTTTATTTTTATAAACTCCAAGTGTAAATAGATTTTGTACTTTACTTCGCTATTCCTTCGGTTTTCATGTACCGTTTTATAACATGTATTATAAACGCCGCAATACGTGCGGATGAATTGTGTGGTTCAAAGACCGCGTTGCATTAGTATTCTCTGAGACGCAGTCATGTAGTAACACTTGATGCTTTGAACTGATTGAGTAGCGAATTTCCGATTCAATGACACACCGTTGAAGATTATGTATGTACCAGCTTATTACAGAATTCTCGTCTAACTAACCGTTTTCGCTGCACTAACGAAGATCCGCGCTTGCGATGTTTATTCACCGTAAATCAAGAGCAAATTAGATATTTCATGAAACCGCACAGCACGTCTCTAAAATTCAAGAGATTTTCATCCCATTGCGGGCTTTTCAAATATACCGTCGCACGCGCGCGCGCACACACACACATACGAGAGACGTATTGTATTTTCGTCTCGGTATTGTATTTTCCTTTTTATACGAAGTTTGAACATAATAGATAGTGAAGAAACTTTGACTTGTGTGTGTCGTTTTTCAAATCTACGTACAGACACACTAAAGAATGTGATGCATTGTGCCACTATCTCGTTAAAGATTCCGCGCGTAACCGACTGCTTTTCGTAGATTCGCACCTGTTTCCTCGAACGTTTATTTTTTGAGAGAAGGAGGAGGAGTTGTTAGATGCTTCACGAAAAGAAAACGCGGCGGTCATCCTCCACACTTCACAGTCGGGGAACTGTTTATCGTGTGCGCGTACACACACACACACATGTTCCGCGACAGCACACAAACAAGAAGTGCGACGGGACACGTACGATATAACTACCGGCACCTGGCGCATAAAGCCCTGCACTGCATACGTTATGAAGGCCTACAGCAGGTCCGCATGCAGCGCAATATTTTCAGCTCGCCCCGACTACGTTTTTAGGATACACTTGATGGCCGGAATGTCGAACGAATTTCCTCGAACCACACAGCTGATAATGACAAAAAGATAAAATAAACTCAAAGCGGTTTGCGCGGCCATTTTTGAAATCATCACGTTTATGTATTTTTTTTCTCCTCTTTTTTTCGCTCTTGGGAACGTGACACACACACACACATAAAAGATGTGTCGCTTAAAAATTCGACAAGCTGAATAATAAAACTGAATCGTATAAATTGAATTAAGGGGCGAATAAAAATATGTTTATTTCACATTTTTCTTATTGCATATTTCGCTAGATCGGTGCAACAGGTGAATAACAGTTTTCTACGTTACGCGAATTGCAAAGTGCTTTCGAGGTATTGAACAACGCCCGTGTCTACACGTGTCTGCGAAGAGCAACGTGCGCACGGAACGCATCCGATTATCACGACAATGTTAACTTGAAGGCGTTGCCTGCATCACAATGCGCGGACTGAAATAAATGGCGAATAATGGTAGTGTGTGTGTGTTTCGTTTTTCTTGAACTCGATCCCGAGTAAATTACGACCCGCAATATACGTATCTGGATCGAAACAATTCGACGTAATTACTTAATTATTACCTCTACGACTATCGCGTACTTGAGAAACGACGTCTATTAACCGTGACTTGAGAATTATGTCGAATTACTCCGAGTGTATTACGACGAAGGAAATGTTCGACCCGACAATCAATCGCGGGCTGTATACATGTATACATGTTCTTGCGTTTCTCTTGCGTACTTGCGCGTACTCTCTATTAAATGCCAAGTATAAAATTGCAGGTTACGGCGGCACATTTTTTTCCTTCGTTCCCGGCCGAGCACGGCAGGGAGGAACGAACCCGAGCGAATCGGTGAATGAAATGAGTTTCGGTCGCGCGCTTTAAGGTCATTAAAAAAAAAGAAAAACAACACTACCAATCCCGTTCTTCCAGTTTAGCTTTCGCGGATGCGTACGTGTGCAAGTTTCAATCGTCCGATCCTAGCAGAGAGAAAAATTTTGACGAAGTTTACGATTTTTCAATAACGAAACAGCGCGCATTATATTATTGCGCGTAAAAACGTCCATATTTTATTATTTTATATAATACATAGCTGCGTGTTGTATTTAATCTAACACACTTTAAACACTAAAAATAAATACTAAAAAAAAAAAATTTATAACAGCGAATGCAAAAGTAATATCATTATTGAAAGTGCAAGCCTTAGAATACAAGCATGACTCGCGTGTATACGCGGACAGTTAATATTCAAGATAATTCTCATGGCATGAAAAGCTCTTTGTGGAAAAAATGAAGTAAAATTATTTTACTGATTACCTGATTTTCTCCGTTTTACTTCCTACTAAAAATGTAACAAGAATTCTACATTTATGAGACCATCAATCTAGCGTGAAAAGGTTAACCCGCGAACAAAATAGAAAAGAACGCGCTTCAACGAACGAGAAATGGTGTTCTTGGGCGTGTGTGCGAGCTAGAGAGTTCGGTTTTAATCATTTATTACCGTTACGATCGATCAAGCGTGCGTTCAAAGCACGCGCGTCACGACGTATTATTTCACGAGCTTAGAACCACGAAGATTATGAACTACTGAGAGGCGTAAACGAATGCACAAGTTGACGTGACGTTGCGCAGACCGAGGTGTAAAAGCCACATCGGTGTGAAGGATTATTCGTCGCGTAATCTATCGACACACAAAGGCGGTAGCGCGCGATTAACTACATCCTGAATCCTCCAGAAAGCTAAGAACGTAAGTTACATATTATAGTGAGATAATGTAACTTATTTATACTCTGATTTCTTGTTTGTTATCTCGGTTATTATAATTTTTCTATAATAAACAATTTACATATTGTAAATGCAATTGTATCTACAACATGAAACAAAAAAGTCACATCCAAATTAATTATTTTACGCAAAACTCGTTTTAACAGGAAGAAAAGAAATCGCAAATTTGAATGTAAAATGTGTAGATGCATAAGAACGTCAATACATTTTTTTTTTTTTTTTTAATATAGATTATACAAAACTAGAGATTTAGTTCGACGAATCCCATAATTTCGAAGTCGCGTCTCTCTCGCGCACTCTACCGCGATGTCGCAATTTTTTAATAACACGGCCCTTCAACATGAATTGTAAATAAGGCGATCGCATTTGCATCCTGATGGCGCGCGGACTCTCCTGAACTCATCAGCGTCACGATCATGTCCGGGCGGTGCGATATTTATTCCGCGATCGTCGATGGACCGCCGCGTCGCGTCGGTCGGACGCGCCAACTTCCTTTCACCCTATCCTGCGGGGTGGCGAATGGACGCGGTACTAATTACAGAAATAATTAATGCCGTGACTACCCCAGCAGCAACGTGCGCGCGCGCGCGCAGACCAGTCTGGCGAAAGATGAAAGTGCGATACAAAAGCCAGGAAGAGGAAAGAGAGACCCGGGGTAAATTAGCGCGTCTCTAAGGTACGTACACACGATGTGTCTCGGCCTTTTCGGTATAATGGATCGGGAATGGATTAACGGCAGTGAGCGCAGAAACATACAGGGAAGAGAAACCCGCGAATGCCATGGTCGCCGCGCAGATCCCCCGGAACGAGTCCCACGGCAGCGTGTGTTCTAATGGACAAGCCGCCGCTGTCCACATTAACCTGAAACAATTGTATTGTTTTTCTCACAATAAAGGCGAGCGCGCGTGTGTCCGACCGCGGGGGTAGACTAGTTCGTCTCGCGCGGCGGAATATCGAAGGGTTCCCTGACCGCACGGCAACGTGAAACCAACCCTCTGTCGTATTCGTTGTGTTACGCACAATACCCATCGTAAAGAATCTCGCGACGCGACGGCACGCAGGTCGAATTAATTGCCATTGTAACTCGCCTTTCGAGGAGTAAAACAGATTTATTGTAAATCTGAGAGAGATAAATCTGGGAAAGTGAAATTTTATGTACACAAAAATTTGGATTATACGCGTAGAACGTAAAAGACATTTAATATAGAAAAAGGAAAAATGATTATCGAAATACGTTCCGTGTGTATTCCTCCAGAACTGTGTTTAGAGAAATTGTTTACAGTTTATAAACAATTGTATTAACAATAATAATTCACAAAGAGAAATATAACGGATTTTATTCATTCAACAGTTACATTGTGTGATCGCATATTTTATAAATTTCAACGAGAAATATATCGCGGATAAGAGAGAATGGGACCTGCGCAATCGCTTTTATCAGTATTAATTATAAATAATTCTACGTGTATATGATGTATATTTACTGACGTGGATATATTTTATTTCGTTCGACAAACGCCGCGTATATTGCAAATCGCACGATTCTCTATCCAATTCGGCAAATGGGGCTCGATCATCCATAAAAGCGTTTCGATACAAAACAAACGACTATTGTCCGGTAAAATTCGTTATTGACTATTAGTTTTAATTAAAATTTCGGGTGCGCGGAAGGAGGATTCATCATCGCGCGCCGTCGTCACCATATCGCCACCGCGCCCGTTGCGCATCGTTAACACAGGCGGTCCGTCTATTTCGCCGTGTAAATTATGCCCACGCCGCGGTGCCGACTGTCGGTATGCGGCAATGATAAAGTTTGTTTTTTAATTAAAAATCTGCCACCCGACGGCATTGGCGGTGAAAGGATCGTCACCTCGCGTGACAGCCGCTCTCAAATACGGACCGACGCGACGTGTACCCGTTCGTTATGCGAAACGCATTTCGATTTTGTCGCGGAACGCCGACGCCCCTGTATAAATATCAGAGCGTCGAGTAGTTATGTCCGCTATGTTTAATCGGTCGAAAGAGAGCGTCACGACACAACGCCGTCGTCCTCCATTCATCATTACGTGTCAGACACTCTCTGCCTGTCGCGGTGAGAACCTTTGATAGCGTCGCGTTATATCCGCGCGAAGATAAGATATTTTCATAACGAGTTCTCGGTTGAAAATGTGACACTGATGAGACGATCTGAACATTTATTTTATTTAAATTCGTGATTATTGCGAATTATCGCGTTTAAATTGCGCAGGTAATCGACTTCAAGTTTGGTTGATTCAATCCCGATAGAAACGCACACACGTGTAATTCTGTAATTGTTAAATATTTCTTTCGCGCCGCTATCAGACCGCTAAATTAGCTAAACGGAGAAATGTTTTTGGCGAATGAATACCAACGTGTATAAATTGATATGGTCTATATATTGCAACATGGAGCGAGAACGCATCGAGATAACGAAATTTCGAAAGCTTCGCTGCGCGAAATTAAAGTAATCGGACGAAGTAATTTTCCGCGGCGTCCATTTGTAGTGTGTTCTCGAGTGAGTGCAACGTATCTTTGTTTCGCGTACACGGGGAAAACGCCGTCAACTGAAATTCAGCCGCACGATGCAACACATCTCGACGGCTCGATCTTGGTGGCACGAAAAGCGGCAGATCCGACGATGGCCGCCACGCGGCTTGACTCGCCCCGCGCGCGATTTATGAGGTGTCGAAATTGCACGTTGTTTCTCGCGAAATTTATGGCATCGGGCGTCGTGCAAGTATCCGATATCCTTGGTATCGGCTTGCCTTCTAGGCACACAGGACGAGCCACCTCTTATTATCGTGGCGGGCCAATTTATCGTGCACCTGTCAGCGATCGCGATCTCTTTGATGCCCCTTCCACCCTGGGCAAGGATCCGTCCCCACCCTCTTATCCAGGGCCGCGGACGTTAACTTCAAAGGTAACTTTGAAGAATGGTTCTCCGGATTCCCCGGGATGATTGTCGTAAGAAAGGGGTGGAATGTTATTAAAGGGTGATTCGAGGAATTTGGCGTATCTCCTCCTCGATGTCGTCGAGTCGTCCCAAAGTTATAATGAAAGAAAGCTGTGTCTAATTAACGTTAAGACAAACAACGACGAGAGAGAGTGGCCGTCGTCGTTGCGGGAACTAACTTGATTGCGCGTGCAAGCTCTCTCTCTTTGTATATCATCTCAATATTGTTATTCTCGCTAATTTATTTATGCTAAACTTTTCTCTCATCCTTGCCGGTATGTCGCGACTGTTTTCAAACTCACGCTCTCATATCACAGTCATACCAACTTTTAATGGCTCGTAAAAGCATTTTGCCTGTCTTTTAACTGTTATTATCGTACAATTTTATTCACGCTCACAGTTTTCTATTTATTACGTTATATTTGTATATACGTACATAAAGACATGAAAAAATTTCATTTCTTTATATTAAATTTTATAAAAAAAAAAAAAACACGTGAAAAAAGAATCGTGTTCGGAAAAGTGCGTGCAGGTTGTTACATTTCTACGGCTACTATCGCCGAACATTTTCCAGTTCAATAAAAATACCTATTGGTGGTTGCTTTTAGCCGCGCATGTTGAACATGAATAGATGCACGCTATTTTGATAACTTTAACCCCATTTTTTCCGTAAAGATCAAAATATTCTCTCTTTTTCTAAATACAGCTTTGATCAATCTTCTTTTGAAGTATATTAATCTTTTAAATATACATGTAAGTATTTCGTATACAAAAAAGAACAGGAAACATATCGGACGCGGACTACTAACGACAACACAACTCAATTTCGTGGTTTCTCTCTCGCGTATAAAGATCGATTCTTTTTCTATTTTCCGGCCGCGATCGCGACCGTGGAATTTCCGAACGATCGGTTGAGACTTACTGCCGTCGGCTTTTGAATCGCGCAAGCACTATTCAGAGGAACGTTTCACGTCCGGCTCGTCGATTGTGTTCAGACGCTCGCACGATCTCCGGATGCGCCGTAATTGCGTCCATAAAGACCGGAGTTGCCGTTCTGTCTCTCCGCTGCGTGCGGGACGTAATAAAGGAAAAGATCACAGATGCAATAAAGTGGCGGGCCACCTTATAAGCGGCGAGAAGGACCCGCGCGCTAGATAACATAGGCAGAAGGAACGAGAAAGAGAGAGACGAAGAAAAAAAAAGATAAAGAGAGACTTAAAGAGGCCAAGGTAGCGGGCAGAGAAAAGCAAAAAAAATAAAAAAAAATAAAAAAAAGGAAGAAACGAAGAAAGGTAAAAGCAGTAGAAACAATATCGAGTGCACTCCTCCTCCTCTTTCTTCCGTCGTACCTCTTTCATTTCCAGCGACGGCACGTAGAGCGCAATTGCTCGAAGAGCAAGTGCGTCTCTCTCTCTCTCTCTCCTATCCCCGTGATCTCTCTTTGTCTCTCCCTCTTGCGTTTTACTTCGCCGGCTACTATCTCCTCCTCGTCTGTCTATCTCGGTTTGCCGCGCGAGCTACCCGTGTTTCGCAG
>QVOB01018388.1:0-14382 GCA_014839585.1 Pseudomyrmex concolor | reverse complement strand
TTTGTCGTACTTACTGCACAAATTAGAAAACGGTTCTCCAAATTAAAAGAAAATAGTCTAAAAACTCACTGCAGAAAATAAATATTTCTGAAACAAAACAATTTGTCATCAAAAAAATTGATCAAGCTAATTACCTGCAGTGAGTCTTTAGGCTATTTTCTTTTAATTTGGAGAACCGTTTTCTAATTTGTGCAGTAAGTACGACAAAACTCTAAAAACTACAATTCATATTAAGATGGTAAAACAGGACAGTTCAGCATTCTCTTAACGTCTTTACAGTACCACGTTGCTATTGTCGTTGACAAGTTTCACGTTTGTTCTTTAGAAGAACAAACACGTAGTCTGACAGCTCGAAGTCGAAGTCATTTACGGCATCGACTTTGTTGTCGCTGTTTACGCGTCGTTTTGGATACTTATCAATCGCCGCTGGTGTAATTAAACGCGCGTATAGTGTGGAACAAAGTCTCTTCTCTTACGCGGAAGAGAGACTCTTTGTGTATGTGTGTGTGTTGGGAACGCCGTAATTTCCGGTCACCGCTAGCGGGATCGCGATGCGGACGATGCGGACGCGAAACGCGTGCAATATGTATGACAGTTATAACGCGAGCCGCGGGAAGAAACTGCGTTTCGCAGTTCTAACGGAATTCATGATCGTCAGAGAGAGAGAGAGAGAGAGAGAGACAGAGACAGAGAGAGACAGAGAGCATATGCGCATATGCACGTTTACAATAAATTGTCCCGCTTAATTTCGAGTCATCGTCAATGATTTCCCGCTATCTTCTTTATTTTTTTTTTTTTTTTTAACCGAGGAATTGCTGACTCATATACATTGTACGATATATATAAAAAAAGCGAGACGTACTGTGAATTAACGTACAGAAAAACAAATTAGACACACGCAATTGCTGACAGTCTCGTACCGTTTGTTGACAGCTGGGGACCCCGGTATTGCGTTTTATTGCTCAACGCAAAACAAACGAACGAGCCGGAAAGTAAGATTGATCATTGAATGAGAGTGCGCGCGCGATATCTGAGGGAAGTAGCGAGCGATTTCAGCGCGAAATTTCGTAAAAGACACATCCGGCGCGATCTCCGCCGAAAATCTTAACGAGCGTGACGATCTTGGATGCGCGGATGCTTCGTTTGCTCAGGCATTTCCTCTCCCGGACTTCGTTTTTTTTTTTTTCTTCGAGCCGGGCTCTTGTGCGGGCCTTCCGATTTCGTCACGAGCCTCTTTCAGCGAAATCACGGGAGCGAGATGATTCGACAATTATGCAAATTAAATGCCGTTGAGATTTTTTTTTTTTTGGATTATTAATCTCGTTCGGAGGGGGAGATGATGCCGCAATCGCGCCGCTATTATCCGAAATGCCGCAGATCGTGATCTTCGGTGTGCTTCGAGATGGAGGATCGATTAATGCGCGCGGGCATTAGATAGAAGAAATTTAAAGTTTTTATATAAAATAGTTTTTTTTTATACTATGTATAAATATTTTTATTACAATTTTAATTTGTATTTTATTAATTTTTTAACATCCTTTCTAAAATTATTCTCAATCTCATATTTTACGAGAGGAAAGAATTTAACAGCACTATCTGCTCGCAATTTTTTTCTTCCCCTGAGAATTTTCCGTGTCGCCGACGAAGCGAGGTTCGTTCGACGACGACAGGAAGTTCTCGACGTCGCGCATTCGCGTGTACGTGTACACTCCGATATCTTATGCCGCTCGTGTCCATCGTGATGTATTAAAATCTCACGCACGACAGGCATCGAGTTGTGTTGCATAACTGTGCGTGCATCGACTGTGTCGAGTCGCTCGTTATACCTACCTTTTCGCTCGACGCTATTGGTCGTCCGACGTTTCGCCATTTTTATCTTCATTCGCTAATTCAACATCGGTCAATTTATGCATTTTTTTTTCTTATTTGCAAATACGAATAAACTTTCCACGACTTTCAACGGTTTGGCAACGAGATTTACTCGGTGAATTTTTTGCATATTTTAATTTGCATTTTTATGCCTCGCAGTTTTTCAATCATATTATCAAGTATAATATCTGTAACCGATCATCTAGACATGGTGATTAATTTTTTTTGGTTTTTGTTCTTTTTTCAGAAAAAGATTTAAATACGGTTTTATTATTTCACAGAAAACAAAATAATTCTTAACGGCATTTACCGAGACATTTAATTCTAATTTAATTTTCTCTTCTCAGAGAGCATTCTGAATTCCCAGAATATTCACGTGGCAACTCGGATGAGTTGTATACCGTAAGCACGAGGAGGTCACTGAACCTTCGCGGTGTGCTCTCTCGAGAAAATATGGAAAAAAGAAAAAAAAAAAAAGTATCGCGTTTTGCCAAAGGCAAGTTATGGCAGGTTTTACAAGTTCGTGCGCGACACAAGAGCAAAACGCGCGTTATTGAGTAACTCCTGGAAATGGATAGATAGCTGTATCCACGCTCTTTGTATATTTCATATTTTTTATCTACATACTAGGATCTAAGAAAGAGATACATAAACTGAGATACATAAACTGTTTCATGCATCATATCGTTGCGAAATAATAAATGGTTTTTTTTTTTTTTTTGACGCGTTTGTTACTTTAACATAATCAAACCGTCGAAATCCGCGTCGATTTCAGATTTCTCGTTACAGAAAAATGATTAAGATGTCCATGTACGTTAAAAAAAACCTTTATAGCCCGGAAGCTTTGTTAATTAGAGATAGTAAACTTAGAATTAATTAATCATTTAAATATTATAGAAATTAAAAATAATGACAAAAACATCGATTTTTTTTCAAACATCGATAAAACTAAATGTATATTGAACTCTGACGTCAATCGTTTAAAAAAAAAAAAACAAAACCTACGTTTTGTCATTCGGCAAATGTTTTTTGCTCCTTCGAGATAAAAAGCGCGATGAAAAAGAGCCGTGTGTCGGGTTGCATCACATATCGTTGCGATTTGTCGAGTTCGAAAGGTAATCGATCTAAACGTAGGTATATATCCGAAAGAAACAACACACCGGAGGAAAATATATACATACATACGTACGTGCACACGACGTCACGCGGCAATCGTTTCATAATGAGAACACGCAGTTGCACGTGCAGTTACATACCGTGCTCAGAAAGATATCCGATAATATAGTTCTCACCCTGTGTGCTCGCTGAGACACCGCGCGCGCCGCTCTCTCATTGCCTCTCACGAGAGATCTTTTTCTCTCGGGGCGAAACACAATTCTCGCACGCGTTGAGATGTTGTTTCAACGAAAACAACAAGGAAAAATAGAAAGATACGACGTGTGTTTTAACGCAAAAGCGACGGCGGAAGTCGCATATATAGCGAGGCTCTCGCGTGTCGTTTGCAAATTGCGCCTCGCTCGGAGGGAACGTCTTCTTCGACGCGTCTTTTGTTTCGCCCTTCGGGAATCCGAATGAGTCAGAGAAAAAGAAAAGAATACGAAAAGTCTGTGTGTGCGTGAGTAAAAGTGTGCGCGCGCGCACACGCGGTGCGTATGCACGCGCGGCGCTGAAAGGAAAAGACATCGCGAGAGAAAGGAAAATTGAATAAGAGCCTGCGACCACGAGCTTGTTAGGCATTTTTAACGGATCCCGCCGTCGACACCAGATTTACATGTTCGAATTGTCTGAATAAGTGAATGAATGTTGCTTTATTTATATAAAGGGCTTTATTTATATAAAGGGCTCTGGAATAATATCCCTTAAAATCGTCGTAATGCATACGACAAGAAATAAATGTGTAACAATAAAAATAATTTGACAGAAAATAAATTAACAAAGATAACAATAAAATATAACATAATAATAATAAAAATAAAAATAATAATAGTGTGTATTAAGAGAGAAGGAAGAAGTAAAGAGTTGAATACAAAATTATACAATAGAAAATAAATGCAATAATACACTGAAAAAAAAAAAAAAGTTTTGTTGAGATAACCAAACTTTGGTAAATCGAACCAAATAAAGTGTTGTGGGAACCAGATTTTTTGATTGAGATTACCAAAGTTTGGTTATCTCAACGAAACATTGTTTTACTTTTTTTCAGTGTAAGAAACAGTAAAGTATAAGAAATGCACAAGTATTGAAATTACAAAAATATAGAATATTATGACATCTGATGTAGAAAAAGAGAGAAAGAGAGAGAGAGAGAGAAGCTAAAAGTCAAGTACCTTTAACTTCTGAAAAGTCGAATTTGCTCAAGAGTATAATAACACATCGCGCAAAATGTCACGACGTGTAGCGCATTAGATCTTCTCGCTCTTAGATATCTCTGGGTTTAGATGACGATACTGGCCAATTCCGACTTTAATGACACAATAATACGATTTCTAAAGCTATCTCATCTCGATATATCTCTTCACGATATCTCGCGCGCAATTACGAGGCTTGTGAGAAAAATTATACGAAACAAAGATAATTGCCGTAATGAAATCGATAAATTTTAAGTTAAAAACAAAGTGCAACTGAGGTAAATGTCCCGATCGAACGAGCACCGCTGACCGAACATTTATTAAAGAAATAATTATGTAATAAATATTTGTTACACGTGTTGGGGAAGCTAATATTAAAAAAAAAAAAAACATATCTTAAAAAATATTGAGAATTGTTTATATATCTAATAATTATTTCTTTAATAAATGTGTCTATTTATTAAAGAAGACAAAAATCTCGTTTCGATTTTTGTCAGTCCTGAACATGTGCGCATGCGAAGTTTGACAAGTTCGCGTTGTGAAAGTTGTAAAATTCGACTTAGCAATATCGCGACGGCAAAATCTCTTTGTTACATTTCGCGAGAAAGAAGAAAAAAATTCTGTTTGTCGAACAGCATCGGGAGTCCGAAATAAATCGCACGGAAACATGCGCGCGGATCGGTTGGCGGTCGTCGACCTCGCGCGGAATCCGGGATTCTCTCTCTCTCGAGGGGAGTATCCGCCTCGATATTTCTCCTACGGTTATTCCAACGATCGCCGGGGCCCAACGGTTCCGAGGAGCACGCTATTAACTTTTCGCGTGCCGTTAATTGCTTCCCGCCCGTAATCGAGCGTCGTTCACAGTGACGAGGGAGGACACTTCAATAGCGTTAAGCAAACGCTCGTCAAACGTGACTCTCTTCGATCGCCTACCTCCAGAATTGGAACTTCTTTCATTATGTCCTTACCTAACTCCCCGACTCCGCTCAATATCGGCCGCGAAAAAGACTGACAGATGAGAAGAAAGTTAAAAAACCAATATATGAGTGTAATGCACTTTCTTTAGAATTCAATCAGCTACTTTTATATCGTCACTTGAGATACAATTTATATTTGCACATTTTTTTCTGATAATCTGTTTTTATCCGTTTAGTTTGTTACTTTGAAACTTTTTGTTCGACGGACTTGAAAAAATATTTGTAATTCGCGCGAACTAAATTCTGTTTCAATGTAGATGCGCATTACGTTGGATTATGAAGATGAGTGTCCAATGATCGGACAAATACCGCTGGCCGAACATTTATTAGAAATAAATTTGTTAAAGAAAGAATTAATAACCAAGTATTTATTATATTAAAAATTAAAAAACTTTGAAAAATATTTTACGCAATATTGAAAAACACATTGAGATTTGCTTATGTTTTATATATTCACATATCTAGCAATTATTTCTTCAATAAATATCCGGTTGTTGGAACGTTTACCTTATATGAAAAACGGAAAAACATATACACGTTTCTCTCCTTTTCGCGAAAGCAATCATCGAAGGTAATGTCGCGATACTTCCTCTCTCGGATAATAATCCGAAGAAATGCGATGCAGTATCACGCCAGGTTGTGGAAGAAGAAGAAGATTCTCTCCGCGGTAAGAGCAGGAAGAGAGCGTCGGCGCGCACGCTCGCAGACGTGACCGCCCGCAACGACGAGTCAAGTTCACAACTCTCTCATCATTGTCTCCCCTCAGGGCTGATAATGATAATCCGCCAATGATTATTGTCATTACGACCGGCGGCGCTCGGGCATGCGAGCTTCCCAATTTACTCGCGGTAGTATAGTGAGACGCGCGCGCTCTTCTCTTATATGCGCCGGCGTGTTGCGCTTGGAGGGAATTCTAATGAATTTTCTGGAACGATAATCCCCGCGATCTCATTACACAGGATGAATGCGCACACGAGTCCCGTTTTAATCGCCCCGCCGCTAATGGCAGATCGCGAATCGATTATATATTCTCCTTCTCTCTCTCTCTCTAAAAAAAAAAAAAAAAAAAAAAAAAAAATTAAACGAGAGAGAGAGTGAGTGAGAGATACGCACACATTGTGTACACTGCGATCGCGGTAACGATATATACAACACCATTGTCGTCATTAATGACGGCTATTCATTTCGCATCGCATTCAATTTTCATCGCGCGCGTTTTAAAGATGCGCGCGGATCTGACTGTGCAATTTTGCTCTGCATTTTTTCACGCGCGAACGTTAATAAATTTTAATTGAAGTTTTCTCGTCTCACACACCGGCGCGATTGGCGTGTGTCGCGCGATGAACGAGAAATTGTAACGCCATCAGCGTATGACGCGAGAAAGCGATAGGTATATACTTGCCGTTTCGGTGTGCGAACGCGCATCTTCTTTTTTATTGCCAATTAGACACGGACCAGCGAACGGATCAGCGTTTCCATCGAACGTCGTGGAATTTCTACGATTTTTTTTTCCACAAAATTTTTACGCGAAATCGATCGAGATACGCGTCTCTATTGCACTTTCGATTGTTCGCAAAGTATTACATTATTCGCGAAAGATATATAGAGTCAGATACAGTTCGCAGTTTCTGTTCGAACACGCGATTTCGCATATACGACACCGCGGTCGTGCGATATATCGTTCGACGATATCTCGTAATCGCCCCGCACAACAACGTTCCGCTCGTTTTATAAATCTCCGCAAAATGCTGTTGCGCTCGCTCGTCGAAATTATGAATAACAACACGCGATTCACGCAGCTCTGAATCCGAATGTATCTTCCTCGACTTGTTTCTAATGGACCGTGAACGCCCGGAATCGGCGCAAGAACGGCCGTAACCATCATCTGGGGGATGTACTGTCTGCGGACGCACGGCCGCGGGGTTATTTACGACGTTCGTACCGGAAAACAATTTCGCCCGGAACGGACGGGACGTTTCGTAAAAAATG
Source organism: Pseudomyrmex concolor (assembly GCA_014839585.1). Lineage (NCBI taxonomy): Eukaryota > Metazoa > Arthropoda > Insecta > Hymenoptera > Formicidae > Pseudomyrmex > Pseudomyrmex concolor. The sequence continues at coordinate 7,199 of QVOB01018388.1, read as the reverse complement.
GGCGGAGAAGACCATTCTGTGGGCAAACTGTGTAATTACACGGGACCGTTTCGCGCGGTATATATCTCGTGATGTTTCCCCTCTAGATTTGCAATTACCATGAAGAGTGAGCGAACGCCGATTCGCAACAGGTGGAACTTGTGTGGGTTATTAAACCTCCCCTCCCCTCTCCTCTCCGAGAGTTATTAAGTATGCGATTCGCGTCCGGGCATTAATAATATAACGATCAAATTACCGGTGCGATGTACCGCGCGGCGCGGGTACAACGTCCGCGCGCGCGCGCGCTATATGGCTACGCTCCGATATGGGAATCGCGCGCCGTTTTCAATGGGTGGTATATTCGTCGTCGTGTTGCTCATTCAAGTGTATCTGGCGCGCGTATATACATATACGAATGCGACCGATGGATATATCGAATAATTGATCGCGTCGAGAACGATCCGTTATACACGCTTGTTCGCATCTGAAAGAATCGTATTTATCGAAGCCACAGTTTCCGATCTGACGTTCGCGATAAGTCAAGCGTAATTTCATTGAATACCTCGATCCGCAGACCGGATACAGATTGGTAATTTAGATCTTAGACGTTACAATTTCAGTTGATTTCACCTCTGCCGCGCTAATACGCGTAAAAAATATATTACTTATATGTAATTATATTGCACGTAATTGCATTCTATATGTACAATGTGCGTTTGCTTTTCACGTTATTTATTTATTTATTTTTTTCTTCTTCTATGTTGCAGCGACCGCAACGATAGCGAGCACCGTGCAGATCGAGTGTGCGAGCGAGTCGATAATCGTTCACATCTCGACTGAAGGCAACACGGACTTCCACGGTCTTGTCTATCCACGTGGACTGTCGAAGAACAGCTCCTGTTTGCAGGAATACAGAAGCCAGCCAGCTCCGATCACGTACAATCTGCCTTTGCGATCTTGCAACACCATGCCCACCGAACTGGTGAGAATCTTCCGTTACTACGTAATTATATATTTTATGAGTGTGTGTGTGCGTAGCAAGAAACACACCATCGCAGCAAATTGCGCGCGTTCGATTTTACACTCATTCCAATATCTTCCTCTGTGTCGCGAACGCTTTTCTCCGCTTCGTGTTTGCGAATTTTTACCGACGATGTAAATTCCATGTGGAATTACATCGCGGGCGGGAGGAGGAGGCGGAGGTGAAAAAGATTTTTAGCGCGCTATTATTACAGTTGCATCATTCGCTCGCACCTTCGACGTGATCGTTTTAATTCGATTTATCGCCTTCTATTCACCTGTTCGCGCAATTTTCCTCGCGCTGGAGGTAGCAGCGGCAATTACGGTTTTCCGCGGATCGAAATTATCCGAAAGGCACACGGTTCAATCGCAGAGACGTAAACGTCAATATTCGTGATCTCGTGGCGCAAGAGCGTCTCGCCTCATTTATACCTCCACTTACTCCGTTACACCTGAGATTCGGGCACGGGGAAGGGGGGAAAGTAATTACGGGTCTGATTACGCGAGTCTCTAAATCGCGAAAAAGTAGTATTATTATTTTCGTGCGAGATCACTGCAAGTCAAGTACAATTACACGTTATTTAACGTCAATCTCTTTTAATAGATTGCGATTTTGAAATAGCTCTCTCGCAAACGGAGGGAGAGAGAGAGAGAGAGAATACGAAACATTGTGGAGGATATTCCGAGGAAGGAAATCCTGTGCACGGGATGTTCTTGTACACATAGCGCGATATTATCGCAATAGTCACGCTAATAAGAGCCATTATCGTGTTTAATGTTATTGTAATTATCGTCATTATATCATTACGTTGTTGTTACGTTATGATCGCGCGAGTGTATACATACAAATCAGCAACATAACGTTCGCGGTCGAATATCTTAAATACGCATCGCATGATTCGTTCGTATGTACATGCCTCGTCGATGATAAAGGAGGAGGAGGAAATATTGAATATACATAGAACGCGATGGCGGCGGTGGTGGTCAGAAATACGATGGTGGTGAATGATCGTGTAACGAGAGAATCGTGTGCAGAGAGAGAGAGAGAGAGAGAGAAAGAGAGAGAGAGAGAGAGAGAGAGAGACGAGATATCGCTTCCTCTCGCCGTACACCATAACTGGACCGTTATGTGACCGGACTTGCGGCTCGCCTCTCCGCGAGAGAAGACGCGCCGCGCGCTTCCTGGACAATAGGTTTTCCCTCTCCGAGTAACATAAGATCCTGTCGCAAAAGTTGACAGCTTTACGACCGATCCTTTTCTCTTTAATCCCGGTGAGCGGTGTGTTTTGTTTCTGCAGACTAGAGTCCCTAGAACATAGAGTCTGGCCACTCATTGTATCTGTTTTTATTGGTTCAAGCCCCTCAAAATGGCAGAACCAATTACAGCGCAGAGATCGTATAAATTAAATGCACGCGCGCACACGCACACACACACGCATACAACAGAAATGAGGTAAATTTTATTTTAAACATTTAGGCAGTACATCAGTACAGCAGCATCTTGTATTCTGTAAATAAATGTTTTTTTAATAATATTTTTACAATAATTCAATTACTTTTACAATGTTAATATCAGATTGCGAGGTTACAAAGCAACTCAAACTTCGCTCTTAAAACAAAGATATAATGCCTAACAATTTTATTTTACATAATTTATTAATAATATAATATACCGACCTTTATTTCAATATTTGTGTAAATAAAAGAGTAATAATAAATGTTCACTCGCGTCACTATACTCGACAATTGTTCACTTTGCCAACACGAGTCATCTCCACCACACGATGCCATTTTGAGGGGCAAGTGGCCAGACTCTATGTTCTAGGGACTCTACTGCAGACGAGCGAATATTTTTTTCTCTCAAACGCGCGCCGAGATAATAAAAGACGAAAGAGTGAAATCGTCAATCCCTACGTATATAATTACACAAGTGTCACATACGGGATTTTCAGTTTATTTCACGGTGACACTTGGAGAAAGTCATGTTCTTTATATGGTCACCAAATATTAAAAAAAACAATATTCATAAAAAAGATAAAAATTTGAAATCGAAAGACTTTCTTAACTAGGGAAACATATCAAGTTATAAACCTTTAAACCTGCTCTCCTCTCAAAATTTGCGTTTTGAAGTTACGAAATTATACGTATAAGGGAGTGACGAAATGCGATATAAACCGGTAATCAAACGAGATCGTCTCTCAAAAAGTGAAAACGTGTCTGGAGCGAAAGTATGTATTTGCCAGTTTGTTAAATTCCACGCGTCGCTGATTTTAATGGCGCGTATCAGAGAAAAAGCGACTCGCCTTACAACGCGTTGATACCGAGTTATCTATCTCTGTTCGCAATCTCTCGCTCTCAATCTCGTCTCTTCGTTCTCTCTCCGTGTAAGATTATTCAAGCATCATAGGGGCTTCGCGCAGTGAGACGCAGAGCAGCATTTCATCTCTTCGTCGTCTCTCGATGCGGATGCACGTTAGAATTCTAATTGTTCGCTTCTCCAACCGGAGAAGCGTTATTCGCATATAAATTCCTTCATGTCGAACAATGTTGAACACCACCGCGCCCACAACGATACGAGCAGTAATCACCGGGTGCGCGCGACTGTGAATCACATTCGGCGTGTGATTAACGCAATCTCTCTGCCATCGGGAAGAAAAGGAGAGAGAGAGAGAGAGAGAGGGGCTGAGACGCGCATATGTAGCTCGCAGCTACTGTCTCTCATTCCTTTCCCGCGGACGGCGAAAAATGTCGAGCCGCTGACTTCTTAAACGGATCGGCGCTCCCTTGGCGATCGGTCCCCGATAATAACCTTCGGAAACGATCCCGAGGCGAAACGCGCTCTCCGCGCCGCATTCGTGCGACCGATATAGAAGCCGTTTCACAAACGACCGTGATAATCACGCGTTAGCACAAAAAAAAAAAAAAAAAAAAAAAAAAAAAAAAAACAAAAAGGACAAAACGGTAGGTAACGAAGATATAAAGTTTCATCAACGTGGCTCGACGTAATTTTTATATATCTCCCGGCGGTTACAAAGTGACTCTCTGTGGTACGCGCGTGAGTCGAAAGCGAGCGATCGTAATATTTCAACGGTGGAAGCACACCGTAGTTATGACGAATGACGAGCCGTCCGAGCGGTAAATTGTGCCATTAACGTTTAACGCGTCGCGATTAAGAATTCGCATTCGCTGACCATTCGTTTGAGAGGGAGAGAGAGAGAGAGAGAAACGTACCTAAAAACACGCTCATCTATCCAAGCAGTTTGATTTATCAACCGCCGCGTCACCTGCGCGCAACGCCTCGTTCGGAAGGAAATAAAAGGGCCGCGAGGCGCAGCGAGAAGGAAGAGACCCACGGGTCTCTTCTTCTCCCGCGGTGTTTTTAATAGCACCGCGGCCACCTACCGCCGACATGAGGAGCCGCATAATTTAAGGGCTGGCACGCCGAAGGGAACAATAATTCGCGCCGGTACGACGCTCGCTCGTTCGCCCGCGTCGCAAGACGAGGTCAGATAAGGTGAGGGGGAGTCTTTGACCCTCCGCGTATGTATATCCACGCGGTTTCCCCCCGTGGGCGTCGCGCGAATGCGCACCGTCGTGGGCAGTCGCGTCGTCAAACACGCGTCGGTGGGATTTTAAGTCACGCGCGCGTGTTAAATCGCCGTGTCAAACACACAACCCGCATAAATTCGCGCGCCCGCTTTAATCCTTCCTTTTTTGGGATCCCGAGTTATTTTTGGCGCAACACGCTGAAGGAAAAAAGCGTGTAACATTGGGGCGACCAAAAGTTATACGTTACACGTTTGCGAGTAAATAACAACGGGTAAGATGAACCCGAATGAAATGGTAGAAGCCGCCGTCCTAATATAGCGAAGGCGTATCGGGCACGATCCTTACATAATATCGCGCCGCCTTCAAGTGCGCGTTCTCGCGCGCGCACGCGATTCCGATGTCTTCTTACGCAACGAGAGTATAAACTCGCTTTGCACCGTAGAATCGCGGCGATCTGCGATTTTCCGATTCCTACGGCTCGAGCACAATCCGATTTATTATCGCGTCCGATCTTTACCAGGAGGAGTCTCGATGGCGCAAGATTTCTCGCAACTTTGTTTTGTTTGTTTGTTTGTTTGTTTTTTTTTTTCACGCGTTACCCTCAATTCTCGCGATTGTGCAAATTTTTTTTTTGTTTTTTTTATTTTTTCACACAAATAACTCTCCGTGTTGGAGATCGGTCGTAAAATTACGAGAATTGAGATGTAAAATCGCCGTCGTCCCACGAATTTTACGGCCTCTCGCAAGAGAGCCTTTCGATTTTTCCCATTTGCAAGTTTACTAGCCACGGCGGAGGCCTCTTAAGCGTTGAGAACGTCGAGTGGGTCGCTATCTCGAAGGCAGTGAGCTTTGCCCACGCCACGGGTATACCGCAAAAGTAAAAGTCCATGGCCGGTTTCATCTGTATCCTGTAAGAGAGTGTGTGTGTGTACATGTGTGTTTCACAACACAACTTACACGAGGTTTCGTTGCTTTCTCGAAGTTCCGTGGACACACACACACACACAAGTGTACGTCATTAAAAAACGCAAAGAGATTAAAAACTTAAATGTAAGTATGACGGTGCGTCTTCTCGTTTCGATTATAATCGCGGAAATAAATGATAAATATTTTTGAGATCACGCATTGAAACCTGATGAATTATAAGAGGAAGAAAAAATAGAGACAATTCTTTTTCTATTTAAATTATTTGTTGTTACGAGGTGAAACAATTTGCATTGCTTTCTAAAGAGAAGGATCCTACCGACTTTCGCCACGAAGGAGACTTGTGGAATATGCGATCATTTAAGCGTCAGCCGAAATCGACAACTTTCTCTCGATCTTCCCCAAAAAAGGGTGGACCTTAGACCCGCAACCAAACCCGTTGTTGTGTAACGGCGATGTTTTTCGAATCTTTTTTCGCGTTTCATCTTTTTCCTCTCGGAAGAAAAGGAAATTTTCAATTAGTTCTTGCTCGTTTAAATTTGATTTAATAATTTTTTTTTTTCACTTTCCTTCCTCTATCATTTTTTTTAAATAATTTTTTTTCTCGTCCGTTGATCTCGATGATATATAAAATGTCTCTATAAACTCGCGAACTCTCTTCTCCACAAGGATACGAAGGATGCGAGAACTCGCCGAAGAATTCGCCAGAAGTAGTCAGACCAGTTCGAAAATACGTACCGCTCGTCTGCGGCACCGCTGATCTGCAGCTTGCCTTTGTTTTAATAACCACGTATATTATATTTCGCCTTTCACCTTTATGTGCTTTAAATTTACCAATGCACCAAAGTCACAATAATATCTCGGCGGAGTTTGTCAGCGTTTCGCACAAAAAAAGTTTTTACGATGTTTATTGTCTGTCGAAAAAAAAAAGTGAATCACCTTGACGATATCGTCAGCGCGACAAAAATCTCGGAATTGCTAGTTTCGATGCCTCTTAATTAACGAGTCGAACTCGTGTCCGAGATTCAATTACTGCAAATTGCGACGTGACGCACACACACGTCAGAGATATCGAAATGCGTTTCGTAAAAAATCCGTTAACGGAATCGCTTCGCGCGCGACGGGTTTCTCTAAGGCACGAGAGGAGAACATGAAAAAAAGAAGAAAAAAAAATCGGAAATCAAACGGAGTGCATGCACGTCGCGTTTAAACGTATAGGCGTATAGGCGTCGCTCGCGGCTACAACCCGGCATCCTGTTTCTCCAACAGCCTCGATCCGCCAGAATGTCCTTGGCTGCGGCCTTGCAAATGCACCGCACAGTTGCATACGCGCGCAACGCATCATACCTCGTTACACGGGTGCGTGCGGCAGCCGACAATTAATCGGATACACAAGCGAATTATTGCGATCGCGATTACAGAGTTCGCGCTTAAATTACGCAGGTAACACGAAGTCTCTGTTCGTTCTTGTTCGTAAAAAATGTGTATGCAATTAGAGAAAGATAACACACTTTGTAACGTATAAGGTAACTGCGGGATTTGAGCCGCGCCGGGTTTTATGCCGCATAAAGCAGAAAAAATAGAAGAAGTGATGATATAATGTGCGTGCAATTACTTTGTTATGTGCCTTTATATTAGTATTGTGTTGTGATTTCATCTGTTTATTGTTAAAATTATCGAAATTATCGTCAGTTTAGTTGATTCGTCAACGTAGTAAGTAGCGCAAT
>QVOB01018387.1:0-11502 GCA_014839585.1 Pseudomyrmex concolor | reverse complement strand
TACGTATACATATATACATATAAGATTATTTCTACACAACATTCTGCAAATGGCTCTTATAATCGGATTTCAATTCATTTATTAGTTTAAAAACAAATAAAATACCACTTCAAACATCACGTCAAACATTTATCACGTGAACGCACAAAGAAGTCGATATTTGTTCTCACGAAAAAATAAATTTTTGAAAAAAGAAACAATGTAAGTTCTTGTGTAAAAAAACTATTAATTACCATCTTTTCCAATTTTCTCCTCTCCTTCCAAAGCTTCTTCGTCGACATCTTCGGACGACGACGTGGAGGTGCTATTTTTCGCGTTTGTTTTGTCGTTATTGTTCGTCGCTGCGTTCGACGACGCATCAGCTTCAACTTCAACGGTCTCGCCGACAACCTCAGGCACTTGTGTAGCTGGAGCAGAAGAATCCTCGCCGGAGGATACTTTCGCTTCGCCACTTTGTGTTTCCGTCGTAACCGTCTCGACAGAGTCCGCACCCTCGTGCATTTTGCGTATCATTTCCTCCGCTTCCTGTCGTTGTTTTTCTTTCTTCTTCTCCTCCTCTTTTTCCTTTTCCTGCCGCTCTTTTTGTATCTTTTGTATGAGACCTGAAAAAAAAAAAAAAAAAAAAATTTTAATGAAAACAATGAAGAGACAACTGAATCAATTTTGTTAATTTATTTAGTGACAGTAGGAGGGAACGGCCAATACGAAAACAAAACCAGATGTTCAGGTTGAAAACTTCTTTATTCAAAGTTCAATCACAAACGTTTCGATCCTGGTTTGGATCTTCTTCGGTGTCTGAATTAAAGATAGGAAGATCTTTCTATCAATTAGGAAATTATTCTTATTCTATCAATCTTCCTATCTTTTCTTTAATTCAGACACCAGAAGAAGATCCAAACCAGGATCGAAACGTTTGTGATTGAATAAAAAAGTTTTCAACCCGAACATCTGGTTTTTGTTCTCGTATTGGCCGTTTCCCGTCAAATTTCATGAGAAGCAACATACAATTACTTAGCCGATGATTACAATAGATTTGAAAAATAATTTTGAACAAAAAAAAAACAATTTTGCTGCTTAACTAATAAAAGAAAACTATAATACAACAACAAACTTCCATCTGTGTTTCGCTCTCAAGGCCTACACAACCATCATTCAATTAAAAAAAAAAAAACAATTGCTCTTACTGTTTTCCACTTCCAAATAAGACTTCTTGTTTCCTTTGAACTGATTAGTGATGGTCTCTGTGAGTTCCATCTGACGAATTATTTCCTCTTTGTAATCCGACAACTCTCGACAAAGCGCCACCTCCATTTCATTCGGATCTAGGATCAACATTAGTTCCTCCAACTGCAATGGTGTGGTGTAATACCACACTTCGCCGTCTTCACTTTCGCTGCAATAAAACCCGTATATTAAATGATTAAAACAGGTTTACATGTATATCAGATTTACAACACAAAAAATCATTTCATCAAAACCAAACTTTTATGAGATAAAATATCTCATAAAATATTGTGTAATTTGTGAAATAAAAATGCAAAGTCTTTGAAGTTAACATTCTGAATGCTACAGACATATATTTGTTCATCAAATGTCAAGATTTTTAAATACACGTGTGTTCCGTGATAACATTGATGTAAACTATAAAACGTTGCGTGTAAAAATATGTGTAGCATATTTCTCTGATTGTACTTTTTGATATACAGTACAAAGTATGATGTGCAATAAACTTAAAACAAATTTAGGATAAACAATATACTTTGCGCAATTTGTTGTGTGGCGCCAGTATATAAGCAAATGTTTTCTCACTCGAGAGATTAAAATTTGACTAATAAAAAAAAGATTGATCGAAATCTTGGACAATCGTCATCAACTAAAAAAAGTACATGTGAATTGTTGTTTCTTACACAAAAACTCGTCTTGCGAGGAACCAATATTTTCTGCCATGTCTGTCAAATCCTAAATGCTCCTGTCTACACAACGTTCCATTCTTTTCGCCGTCGGGTATACAGTCCGCAACACCTGTTACTTTGTTAGCTTTACATGTGCTACATTGCCAGTCTTCGGTAGGAACATCAACCAACGGTGGTTCAACACATTCCAAGTGGAACACAGCCGGACAAGTTTCGCAACACAACAAATCTCCCAGTCGATGGCATACTCTGCAGTGATCGTCGTAATGCATACTCCCTATAAAAAACACAAATTTGTTTCTTCTATTTTCTAATTTGGATCATCTAATGCGCGTTTCTACGGCGAGACTTTCTGAAAACTAGTTGCTCATCAGTCAATTTGTTTTCATCAAATTTCACAAATCAAAGTTAGGTGATTCAAAATAATAGAAACTTACACGACTATTACGTGTTTATGCATAAAAAAATAAAATTAAAAATAAATTACAAGTCATTTGTTACATTGATGAATAACACAAATTAAATTACTTTAATATCAAGTTGACAAAGTGCAATTACATTGCATCAGCTCAGTAAATAAAACAGAAGTCACATGTCTCATCAAACACACTTCAAAAATAATTGAATTGAATCTCCGTGTTTAAATTTTACGAAAGTCCGCTAATAAATATATTGCAACAAAATTACTTAGCCAGCATGGACACATCAAATTTTTTTCCTTGCTGACTTTGAACATAATCATGCTGTAAAAATTATATACAAAGCAATTGGCTATAAAAAAATTTTACTGTTATACCTTCGTGCAACAAATCCTCTCTCACGGGATTTGTAATTAAAAACTGATCTGTCAGAAACTGCAAGACTTTGATTCTATCTTCAATTGTGGTAAATGGATATTCGGTTGTGGTTAATATTTGCAAGATATTCTGATCGAATCCCTTGTCGCTCTCCACGTACGAGCGCAGCACCTCGGGCCACGTCATGGAGTCCACAAAGTAAAGACTGACGTTAACCGAATCTTTCTGATCCAACGGGCCGAAATGCGTTTGACCGGCGTCTTCCTCTCTCAGCAACGCCTTGATCAACATAATGTGAATCTCTGCGAGTAGATTGGTCTGATCCTCGCACACAAGCGCGGCGCAGAAGTCCTCGAATCTGAAGCTTGAAAGACGTACCAAAGACCGAAAGTGTCTGAGAACCTCGTAGATCGATAGCGACGGCATGACCAGTTCTTTGGGAACCAGCAGATCGTCCGAAGATTTGGGCAACACCAACGTAGGCAGTTCTCTGTTCTGCAGCCACAAAGGTTCGGGACTTGGCGGTCGCTGCTGACCGAGCAACGTTTTCCTGGGTGTGCCGCTGGTGGTGCTGTAACCGGACAGAGAGAAATCGCTGTCGCTCGACGGATCCGGTTCTTCTATGCTCTCGGAAGATTCGACGTCGCTCTGAACGGGATCCTCCTCGGGTTCGCTCTTCTCGCTCGACTCGTCACCGAAATCCGAACCGTAATGATACTCGGAGTCGTGATAATCGACATTGGGATTGTAACCGCGACGCTGATAACCAGCGGACGATCCGGAATGACCGCCCTTGCGGGAATGTCTGTCGCGAACGCTTCGCGTCTTGTTGTTGCGATTTCTCGTGCTCCGTTTGCTGCTTGTCTCCTCGCTCTCGATCGACGGCGACGTCGGTCGTGACGCGGTCGGCGTGCTTGGTTGCGAGTTGGGCGTCTCGGTACCGGCGCCAGCACCCGTGGCGGCTGACGTTCGGTTCTGAAGATACTTGGGTTTTTTCATCAAGTGGTACTGAAACTTCTTTGGACGTTCCATCACAACGGACTTGGGCGGGCGACCCCGTCTCTTCGAGCCTCTACCTGTCATTGTCGTTGTCAATTGTGCCGCTTGGTTATTATTTTCGCCGTTCTTCCTCCGGACGTCTCGGGTCGCGAAACGAATTTCTCCGGTCTGTTTTCCGGGGGACCCTAAACTGGGACCCCCGCGCCTTACCCGCGCCGTCTATAACTTCAACTCGCCGTTCACACACACACACCGCCGCCACTCACTTTCTCGTCTCTCCTCTCCTTTTTCTCTCTCTCTCACTTTTCGTCTCGCCTCCTCACTCAACACGTGGCGCGCGTGCTCGCGCGCTTGTAAACAAACCCGAGTGACATCGCTGCGGCAACGAACTGGATCCATCCATAATGTCTGATGCACTCTGATCTTTGCGCCATTTCTTACCGGGGGAAGAGGTACGGGAATCGGTTTCGCGCTCGGTCACGTGATCAAATACAATCGCCGCGGCGGACACCCCCGCCGCCGAGTGTGCGTCGCGCGTGCACGCGTCGAGGATCCGTCGTCCCTAACCGATTCTCACGTTCGTGTCGTGCTCCGCAATCGCGAAAAAAAACACTCGCCAAATGGGCGATAGCGAGATCGGCGATGGCAAATGTGACGCGAACTACGGTCAGAAGGGGGGTCTCTGGCGCTGCGGACGGAGTCGTCGTCGTCGATGAATGGCGAACGAGAGAGAGAGAGAGAGCGAGCGCCGCGCGCTATGATTGGCTCGTTGATGCGCCCGCCATATTGGCCGCTCGAAAGCCAACTCTATCCTGCAAAAGACGATCGAATCGCCGTTTGCGCTCGGTCCTGTTTGATCGGGACCGAGGCTTGAAAATTGCACGACCAGCACGTTTGTTTCTGGCTAAAACGGCACACAGCTCGTTTTCTCCCCGATTCTAATCGAAACACTCGCGTTTACTCCAAATCACCTTCGCCGTATAATTTTTAACGCGAGAGAGAGTCCTGTCAAATCGACACATACGCGACATAGATGGCAGCATGCGAACGGTGGTCGTGGAGAGAAAAAAAATGTTACCCTAACCACAATTTTCGAGACCACGACGCGCTGTGCGAGATCGACCGGGAAAATGAATTGAGAGAATCGGAAACAAATGTGCACAGGTCCTGGTCGAACGACCGACAAAACAAATCCCGTTTCTCAGCTGTCTCTCCCAGTGCGTGTCCTCACTCGTGCGATACGCGCGCGTCCAGCCGTTATTATCCGTGAACCACAAAAGACAAAACGTATCGAGGTACGCGCAAGGCTGTACCAGAGGACACTACCGCCGACTCCGTTAAATGCGCTACTGCCATTTTGTCGTCTCCTCAATCGATAATTTTCGTCATCGCGCGCAAAATTTTATATTTTCGCATAGTTATCACGGTGTTGTTCGCGCAACATAGGGGTTAGCGGATTTTGTTCGTTTCCTTTCGTTGCGGATTGCCAATTTCGAAAAACCTATACGTCGCGATCGTCGCGCCATCATCTCTTTTCGGAATTCGAATCTCTTGCGATTTTTCGAATGTTTTTTTGTTCCAAATTCAAAAGAGCGAAAAGAGAAAAATTACGGGAAACAAAAAAAAAAAATTGAAGTCTCGCTTTGCTCGACGTCTCGTCGCACAAGAAACTCTCCTCTCGACACTTCGTGTCGATTAATACGCGCCAAGAGTGCGTGTTCCGGTGTTCTCTCGCTTCCAATGGGAAGTAGTCGCGCGCGCGCGCCGTTAGCGCTCGAGCGCGCCATCTGGTGGCGCTCGAGCGTCGCACGCACGTCGTTGAGGAGGTTAGATGGTACCGCCGCCGGCCCGTACATGGCACTTACGCGAGACAAAACATGGCCGCTACCGGAAGGGGTGCGAGAGTGCGCGAGCGAACGAAGTCGAATTTCGTGACGGTGAACGATCTGTAATTTTCGATTTGACGTGCGATCGACGGCCAATTACACGTCGGGAAAGTGTGAATCGCTCGCGCGATGTATCACCTAAAACCGATAATACCACCGTTGCGGGTAATCCCGTCGAGCCAGATGTACGCCATGCCCAATATACACGAGGACGGGCATGGCAGCCACCGAAGCAGCAGCTGTAACGATGATGACGCCGCCGCCACCGCCGCCACCGCCGCTGCCGCCGCCGCCGCCGTTGCCGACACCAACATGATGACCGTCGTACAACAGCAGGTTAACAATATAATCAAGGTTTCCGTTTCGTTTCCGTGCACGGCGACAATCGACGCACCGCTCGCTCGCGCCCGCGTGAACACATACGCGGATTCCGCCATGTGGCGAAAATTGCGGGCTAATGAATCGCGGCCAAGAAGACCGCGCGAACGAGCGGGACATGACTCCTCCCGAAAACTCTCTCTCTCTCTCTCTCTGTCTTGGTTGATCGATGCTTCTTCCTGCCCCACCGGGAGAATTGTTTTTTTTTGTCGAGCACGTCACTCGTGTTTCCGAAGACGGAAAATTACGTGACCAAGGAAATCGGCACAAGCTGATTTTTAAATGACGGGAAAAACGACGCTTATTGGCGTCGGGAGAACGAGCGAGCGAGCGATGTGTCCCGAAGTAAAGAGAGAGCTACTTAACTCATGCAGAAAAGAAAGATGTGCGTCCGTCCGATTGATCGCAAACTGTCAGCAAGGTACACTGTACAGAAATTTGTCGTTGGAAGAAAATCGGCTCGCGCGGTTATTAACCTCGTTGTTACGTCGAATTTGAGATTTGATGTATTTGCGCGACAGGCGACGAAACGTTTGGTTTAATTTCCGCCAATATTTGTCCGAATTTATGTAAATTATGTATCAAGTGATAAATCTTCAGATATGTAAATCTTTGGTTACATAAAACTTATATTTGTTATTTTTAATGTTTGATGTATTATTTATTTTTATTTATTTTATTTATTCAACCAGATCAAATTTACAAGAGTAAATCCTAAATAGATACCTGTTTTTAGTTTAGTACCTATACTTAGGACTGATTACAAAAATAGTAAAAAAAAGAAAAAGAGAAACTCTTAAAACTAGATAAGATCCAAATGTGTAATCAATAACAGCAATATAAAAACATACAAATATATCACAGTTGGGCAATACTCCAACAAGGAAAGTGAAAATTGACGCATGCATCAAAAATACAACCTGCTCCAAAATCACAGATCGGGCTTAAATTGTGTGACTACTATAATTATCTCTTATCCAATCTCTAAGCTTTTGCTTAATAGCTGCCTTTTTATTTTCAAGCATTTTAAGCTCCCCAAACAGACTATTAAAGATTCTTAAACTATTAAAGACTCAGAGATATTTGTGTTTATATTAGATTACACATTTCTGATATTGCAAAACTCATTGTAAAGAATAAAATTAGACAACTTGTTTTATTTGAGTGTTTAAAATATTGTGCATGTGTAAGATTTTTCTTCTCTTGTGGAATAAATATCAGATCTGAATTTGATATCGAGAGATGCTCTGTGACAATGCAGGAAGTGCTTGATATTGTAATTTAATTATTGTTTAATATTGTTTTAGAAGAAGTCTTGGAACCAACAGGATTATAATGTGTTAGAGGCCAGACAGGAAAGAATACTCGAACAGTTGGCAGATCTCAAACAGCAAGTTTCTTTACTCTGTACTTTTCTAAAGCAATCGCATAATGCCGAAACTCCTCCAAATGTCTGCGAACCATCTAAGCTTAAGGTAAAAGATACTAATGTCGAAGAAATATTTGACCAATGCAGTTGTTATTAAGTTGTGTGTGTGTTTAGGTTCCAGAAAAACGAGTTAGAATTCATCTAGTCTTGAACGCAAATCCATCTCTACCTCCCTATTCGATATTGGCTTTGATCAAATTATGGAAAGACATTGGCATCAATGTGCAAACCTTCACACATTCTTCTTACATCGAAACGTCTGATTTAGTGGAGTCGCTCAATCGAGTTTTTAATATTTTTAATTCACATGAAGACTGTAAATATTGTGTAGACATAACGTTAATATGGAAAAAAAGTAAGAACAAATTTCTGTCGATTTTTTAGTAAAGTATTCAGTTAAAAGAGAGATCCTAATATTGAAACAATATATTGATGATTGTTACAAATAGAATATTTTCAGTTGATTTTACTTACTTTCTAATATTCTATTTATTGAGTGAATATAAAAGGTTGGATGGATTTTGTAACATAGAAAAATATTTTTTTAAATTTATTCTACCAAGTACAGCAAAAGATAATAAAGAAAGCAGTGAAAATTGCTTGGTAGCAATAAGTAAATCGGTTTTAACCCTAGGGTTAATTCTCTATCGCATCCCGTTCCCGATTGGAAACAAAATAAGAAGTACTTAAAATACTAAAAATAATTAAAAAAAAAGATAAAAAAAAATTAAAAAAAAATTTATGCTATAGAGGGCTAATTAATTTTTTAAATAAACAAAGAGCCGTTATAGCGTTGGTCGTTACAGCGTTGTGTAGTGCTCACCAAAAGATGTGTCTGATTTTTTCCGACTCTCCACGGTTATGCATATAGGTTTGACTGGTAATATAAACGCAAAATGTTAACTTTCTATTGCATTCTGTTTCCGATTGGGGACTTAATAAAAAGTACTTAAAATACTAAAAAAAAAAAATAATAATAATAAAAACACTAAAAACAAAAAAAATTAAAAAACAAAACTTCATGCAATAGAGGGTTAATAAAATTATTTAAAATTCATTTTTTCACCACAAAATCTATCAAAACTTTTGCTTAATAATTCATTTAATTTTATGTTAATTTCCTCTTCGTGGACAGACCTCAAAAATGACAACCAGTTCGACAGACTAGGTAAAGAATATCTCTGCAAAAAATCAATATTTTTCAATTTTGTTTTTTTAATCAAAAATTTGTACAAGTCCGCGTCTATAAAAAAAAAATAAATTGAAAAAATCTGATAGTTTCGAAAATATAAGCGATAAAAGAAAAAACCTAATTTTTACTAGAGACGCCAATGCGCAATTTTTGAGTGGGAGATCCATGTCTGTCCGCGAAAGAATTAACAAATTTGTTCCTCAACAATAACGATTTAATTACGTCATATTTAACTGCTCTTCTCTTTCAGTCAAGGTTTTACAACTTGTTACATCCCCTTTAACGCCTCCTATATTTGGAGAAGCCAATTTCTTGAGGTATCTGAGCAGATTGACGAATAAAGATTATCACGACACAACTCATCCAGAAGCAATAGATCACGCCCTCGATATATATTTTCCATGGTCGTTCCTGACACCCGGTCTTCAACAGGAAGATAACTTTTCCTCTGACAAATTTGCTAACGTAGTACGCACGGGAATGCTCGAATTAACAAACGAATTTCGATTGTGGTCCAACAAACGAACACCAACCGTTGCCGATGTTGGTTTATGGTCCGCGATTAAAACGTTAAAACTGGCTGAAATGATACCGCATTCTCTCCAAGAATGGTATAAATCCTGCGAAATGAATTTTACAAAGTAGAGTTGTTGCGAAATAGTATAATTTTTCACATTATACAGTTTTAATATATTGACTTTTATAAATAAATAAAAATGTCTTACGCAATTTTGAGAAGTGTATGAGATTGTTATTTTATACCACTTAATTTTTATACACAGATTGCTATGTGTGTATATATTTTTGACTATTAACATTCAAAATATTCTGAGAAATGAATTTGCATTAGTTCCGAGAAACTGTCAAAACTTAAAAAAAAAATTTATTAGATCTTAAAATGTCTTGTATGTATGTGATTAAATAAATTGATTTTTATATATTTTTTTTTATTACAAATTCTATGTATTAAAATGTATACAGATAAATTTGCGTAATGTGTACAGATAAATATCTGCAAAAACCTGTTTTAAACAAAATTTTCATACCTGTGGAAAAAAAATGGAATGACTTCACACCTGTAGAAAAATGGAATTTTTCTTATCGGATACGCGCGCGCGTGCGCGAATTGTCAATTTGTTTAGCTGCAACTGGATAAAACTTTCTTAAAATGGATTCTGTGTCTCATCCAAGTTTTATTATTCGCATAAAAAAAAAAAATAAAAAATAAATGCCATATTATGCAATTACAATTCAGCTCGACATCCAAGTTTTTAATATTGCTGCCGTATGTCGTTAAAATGAGAATGTTATAAGAATATTCTCTCTCTACTGGTTAAACTATTTTATATACAAAGATGTGTTATGAAGATAAATATACATAAAAATTTTATATATATTTATAAAATTTTATGTATACAGTAAAAACTCCACATTTTCGCAAATTTCTTTTTTTGCAAATATCCTTTCTGATATTTTTATATAATAAATAATCCCGAGAACACTTAACTAATTAATTTCAAAACTAAAACTAAAGATATTAAAAACTAAAAATATATTGTTTTTTTTCGATACATATACATTATATATTTTTCTATATAATTTAATTTTCAATTTTTTATGATTCTACGGCAGTTACAAGATAAAACCGTAAAATGTAGAGTTTTTACCGCGTGTTATCACAAAAAACGTAAATGCAATATACGTAACGCATTTGTAAATTAGCAGTATACAAATCTACATTCTTGCGATAGAAAATATACAACATATTTACACACATCTGATGTTATAGTATACATCAATGTAGGAGCGATTTTTGTACAGAGCGGTGTGTTTACGACTTGCAGCCTTTCAAAGTTTCTTTCTAACAAACCGCGTGATATGATGAAAATAGGCCTAACCGTTAGAACTTGATATACGAAAAATTAACACGCATATTGTTTTTTTTTTCTTTTTTTTTCTAAAACCTGTCGCAACGTAAAACATCTTCAAACATCTTCCTTTTTGCAAGTCGTATATTGAACTATATCTATTATAATTATATAAACACCTTTGACGCAACGTTCGAGATCCGTGTAATATTTGATGATGATTCTTAAAAGCTAAAAATCTTAAGGAAGTACAAAAATACCTAGTAAAATGCAAAGTGTCGTATCGGAAGTTTATAAATAATATATAAAAAGTTTATCAATATATATCACAATACGAAGAAGATGCTTTCTTAAGCTTCCTAATTTGCTATAAGTCTGTGCCGTTAGCACACGTGTAAAACGCACGTGTTCTCGACAGTAAGTCTTTCGCTCTATAAGATATATATATATATATAAAAAAACCAACCGCGATATCTCGTTTGAAGATAGTGGAGATATCGTCGAGACGATATAATTTTTTGATATCAATATTCATATAAGAAGTCTTTTTTTTTTATGTTTCACTATAAATTTTAACTAACTTTGATTAAACAAACGATGAAAAACCTGGCAGTGGCGCTCTCGATCTAGCCATATTGTTCATGATGATTTGGCCGCCGTTTAAACTAACGACTGCGCTGCCTTCCGGCTCGGAATCCGTGTACGACGAGTAGTTCCGAACGGGTTTCTGTCGTTTCCACGACTGCCTCAGCGAGTCGTTTACATTGGCGTAGTGATTCACGAAAGAATGCGGATCGGATTGCACACTCTCGTTCTCGCTCTCCGAACCCTGTTCAAATAAAATCAAATGATTTCAGTTGTTCACAAAATAACATGCATGGTTAATAAAGAATTTTTTTTCGCAATAATTTAAAATTAGTTAAGGGAGTGTTCGGGGTCTCTCATATATGAGATGCAAGTATAGCATCTTATATGATTTTAAGAATTGAAATCTCAATTCAAAACTCAAAAAATAAAAATTTACATGTGAACACATACGA
>QVOB01018384.1:0-10892 GCA_014839585.1 Pseudomyrmex concolor | reverse complement strand
TGTTTTGCATCAGACATATGCGAGATATCCACTTTGAAAAGAAAAACAAAGAAATAATTGGAAATTCGAGAAATATAATTTATATTTCTTTACCCCTATTTATTATTATATTTATTATAATGAACGTGTTATATTTATTATATTAATTGATTAAAATATAATTCACTCGCACAAATAAGAGTCGATCGCGCGCTGATGGTGCGTACGGGCGGCGTAATTATACCAAAGTGCAAACATAATTACACGTAAATTGTTAATTCGAATTTAAATTTTCAATGTTCTTCTCTTATTTTAATCAGATATATATATATATATATAAAACAAACGCGGAAATAAATAAATTCCAATCGGTAATTAACGATCCAAGGAAGCAACCAAAGAGATATAAGCGTTATCGCAGACGACTGTTCACGCGGGGCACACGCGCCACTACATTTTCCATCGCGCGAACGAGAGAGAGAGAGAGAGAAAGACAACTAATGAAACGTGTGTCTATCTATTAATTAGTAGCTAAGTGTTAACGCGGCATATCCATTAGTGATAATCACGTTAACTAAAATCAGGGAATCAGCGACCAGGACGCCGATGGTGTTTAACGCCCAGGGTAAATTATCGGACGTCTCTGATAATTATCAGATAAATATTACACGGAGTATCCATTAGCGGCATAGTGTGTGCCCGCTCACAGAATGAATATGGGATATTCATAAACCCCGGACCTTCCTCCTCACCCACCCCGTTGCCGCTGCTGTATGCTTTGCGTGTCAATATCCCTGTGTACAACCGGATCCGGAATTGAGCGCCGCAGTCGTCGAATCGCGCAGAATTCGGTTTATGAGCGCAGATGCTCCCGCAATTATATGTGTCGGCCACCGCGCACGAAATTCGCAACATCACACACACACACGTTGAGAAATCCGAGAGAAACTCTCTGTTTTGCGCCGCGTGTTCTCACACTTCGTGTTGGGAGTATCGCGCATTGTATAGCTACAGTAATTCCCTCTCCTCCCCTCGTCCTTCCCGTCCTAAATTCTTCGCGAGATGTTCGTTATGGACTCTCCTCTCTCTTTCTCTCTCTCTCGTCCGCTTACGATGATAGGAGTGTGTTTTCCGTGATATTCTGTGCAACTACCCTCTCTTTCCCCCTTCCCTCTCCGTGTATGTAACCGCGAATCTGATCGCGAATGATCATCCGCGCTCTCGAGCTCTTCTTTTCGCTCGCTACCATTTCGAACTCGCGTAAAACTCGCGGTGGTTCGCGAACAACCGCGTGTTGTTACGATCAAGCGCGGCTATTTTCGTTTTGTAAGCCCACAAGTTTCGCAACACAGATTACATGATCGACATACTCGGCCCCCCTTCAATCGCGGCTCTTTCTCTCTCTCTCTCGCTCTCTCTTTCTCTCATTTTGGTCCTCTCTGCAATTTCATTTCGCGCGGAACAAAATCGAGCGATGCACCACCCGCTGTCGTCGCTGGCGCAAATGGACGGAAGGGACGAAGCGGAAACGTAATAAAGCCGATACGGTCCGGGAAAAAGATTGGAAAGTGGTGAAACCGAACGGCAGGAGTGTCTCGCGCGCCGAAAGGAATCGGAACAACATGAGAAAAAGGAGGGATAAAAGGAGAGGACCGAAAACGCGAAAGTGGCGACGGCAAATTGAAGCTCGCGTAAGTGGAAAGCCAATTTGGCGCTTCTTGTTGCAAAAATAAGGTCCACGAAAAAAAATTATTGAGACGTCGTAACGATCGTCGCGGCACGTTCGCGCGCGCGCGTCCGCCGAAGAGGATGCGCAAACGAATGAATGGATGAATGGGGTTCTGGATAACGAGCAAATTGCGAATCCGCTTTGCTGCGGCGGGAATGCGAGTCGGCGATTTTTCCGGCGTGACGTGTCAATACTCGCGATCTTTGGTGAGTATAAAATATAATTTAAACACCCTGTCTCGAATTATGTACTGACGATAATATACACCTCTCCGTGCGACTTTACACATAATTTGATTTGCGGATGTGAAATTGCGTTCATGGACAAAATACGTTCGCGTGCGACTTTTGAAAATACACTCGAAATCCGCGCGAGTCCGGCCGTTCCCGCACGTTTTTAATTAAAACGCGATGCTTAATGAAGAATTTCGATAGACGATTATATTTCCGTCGATTTTCCGTATATATCCGTGCGGACGAACAACGATTGGCAAGCAACATTTACAACTCGCCCCGTGTCGCGCGTAACACGCGCATTTTGCAGTCTCGTCGCGCGGTAGGGTATTTAATTTATTTTCCTTTCCTCCCTCTCGCTTCGGTTTAGAGCTGCGGCGAAATTAAATTTAGGCATTTGTTTACGCGCGCGCTCGCGACGAGATTATCGGCCCGGCCGACGCCGCGCTGTCGAAAATGTCCGACCGCGAAAATGAAAGCGGACGTGTCGCCGCTTCGCGAACATTTTACAAATTTGCGGCTGCGCGTTCAATTGAATTGAACAAATTTTATCTGTGCCGCCTGTATGGCGATACGATACGAGAATATGATATTCGCGAAAGAAACGGCGAGTTCTCCTATACGGAAAACTCGCGCTTTTTTTTCCTTCTCTTCTCCGACCTGAGAACGTCACGACCCGCCAACGACGACGATCAATTTGCCCACCCCGGCAACATTAATAATGTCAACATCTTGATTCGCACTCCCGAAGAATAATATTGTCCCGCAATTACTTCCCGCTCTCGCGCGGCGGACGAAGATAGTTGAATTGTACGGCGCCGAGCTTTTCCGAGTGTTTGCGCGCGCGCGAAATTTTCCGTCACCTCTCGCGGCCGACCCTCCGCAAATGACGCAGATAAAGATGCAAATATGAAATAGTCCCCATAACAATAATTTTCCATTTCTTTCTTGCGGCAGAGATAAATAAAAATGTATTACCCCTCACGGAACGCGCGCGCGCGTGTTTTGATCCGAGAGAAGGACGGGGGCGGAAGCCCGGCAGAAATCTCGAGTGGGTTGTACCATCTTTTCCGGAATTTGCCCGGGAGCGGTCTCTTAATCGTTGCCAAGACAAGAAAACGTGCTCGACAGCGGCGGGGTCCATTGACGATCGTATATCGAATTAGGTCATATCTTATATGCGCTCTCCGCCCTGCACTCGCGGAGGGGAAGAAGGGCGGCAAATACGGACACAAAAGCATATTACCGTGCGCGCTTGTTGCCACAGACGGGCGTGTACGTAAGTACGTCGTTTTCTGTGTTTGTTGCCCGAACGCCGTATCTAGTTGAAGTTAACTTCACTCACGGGATGTTTGTTAATTTTCTGTAATACACAGACGGGAAGACACAACGCGCAAAACAGCGAAAATGAGAAAGATCGTCGAGAGTCTTTTGCGCGTTCGACCGAATCCTTCTCTCTCGTGCATCATATCACATTACGACGTTATTTTTACGAAAGGGTAAAAGCGCGCGCGATTTTCTTGCGGGAAAACTTTCCGTGTAATACGACGGGATGTAATTTTCCCGACAAATTCATTAAACACGCAATAAAACCGGCTGCAACTTCACGGCTGCAATTATCACAGCGAATTCTCCCGGATCGCATGACGGGTTTTTAGTTTAACATCATCGCACAGTGCGGAGAAAAGGAGAAAGAGAGAGAGAGAGAGACGGCACGGAGTCTGTAATAAACCGTAATTACCTCTAATGAAATATAATCATTGTTTCCACGCTGCTAGAGCAGCGCGAGTGGAGCCCGCGTTCTGTATATTAAAACAATCCCGAAACTTTGTTTTTGAGTTATTTATGAGATTAACGCGTAATGAAATATAGTCTCGTTTATGGCAAATATGCCCGTTGGCGCTAAAGGATATATACAGTGAAAGTTTATATTGGTATAAATTCCTCCGCTGACCGAGTTAATTACTATTTTCGAATCGCAAGTATTACGAGGGCGGCCGCGGTCGCGGAAAATCGTGCGGATCGCGCGCGATAAATAACCGCGCGCCGATCGATACAGGCCAGGAATATATTTATCAGTTTCTCTCTCTTTCTCTCTCCATTTTTTTTTTTTTTTTGTTCATTCGATTCAGCACACGAACGGCGGGCTCTCATCGGGGAAAACGCCTGACAAATTTATCTGCCACTACTGCCGCTCCAAAGGACAGCCGTGTACCACGTACGGCACCTATCGATCCTGTCGAGTATGTGAGGACACGTTTCTGCTTTTCGGAAGAGAGGAAGGGAGATATCGAACGGGGAGAGTGTGTGCGCACGTTCGCGTAATCGTTGACCATATAAAAGCCCCCGATAAAAAAAAAAAAAAGAAAAAATCGCTCCCGTAAAAATGTTAATGAACGAGGGAAAGGAATTCTCTCGTCAGCTGTGAAAGCGCAATCGAAAACTTCAACGTCCTCCTCTCCGCGTCCTCTTCCATTAACATCTGATGTATCGCTGCGAGCGTATCTACCGGGTCCCGAATCCGGATAAGACGGAAGTAAGTAAAGTCGGATTAATTCTGAAATTATGCGATTCTTAATCAGAAGCCCGTCGTATTGCCCTTCCCTTCCTTCCCCTCCTCCGGGCACGCGATTAATCTCCTCAAATCTCTCCGTTCGCGTATCTTGTTTTAATTATCCTCTCGCCGTCTACGTGATTATTCCTGCGGGGATTTCGCGTTTATTTAATTATCGGTCGACGCACGCGGCGCACTTGCAACGCAATTCGGTTTTCAACGAACTGTCCATCCAGCGACTGACACCGACTGACAAAAAAGAAACCGGCACAAATTCTAATCCGATCCTGATAATCGTTTGTTCGCGCCCGGGGAATCGAGAACACACACACACACACACACACACACACATGCGGGGAATGGGGAGAGGAAGAGGACCGAAAGACGAATGTCGAGAATCCGGCTTATCGGATAAAACCGTAACGAATCGTCGGGTTTGCTATTTCCACTCCTTTCGTGATGGTCAAAAAAAAAAAATAAAAAAAAAAATAAAATAAAAATAAAAAAAGGGAAAGACCTCGTAAGAGACCGAACGAAGACACCGAAAACGGAAATGCGTCCGTTATTATTCGCAACGCTGAGGACTTTGAAGAATTCTCAAGAGAAGAAGAGAGAACTGTTCGAGACACCGCGAGAAGGGCCGTCGTGATTTTTGCGATTAATACCGACCGGAATATAAACGCAAGTGAGAAATTCCACTCGCCTCGAATGTCCTTTGATCATTCAGTAACTACGGTTAACTCGGAATAATGAAACTGGCGCTTACGCTCACTTCGGTTCGCCTTAATTAGTGCCGTAATTAAATGGAAGTTTGAACAGTGAACGCAGAGGGAGGGAGGGAGAGGGAGGGAGGACTTGACGCGCCAGAGTCACCTCACGGAGAGTCCGTGAAAATCTTCGACGTGTATCTACTCGTCGACCTCCGGGGATCCTCCCCGCTTGTTTCCAACACGCACGACTTCATTCTCCAACTTCAACCATCGAGAATACGTTGTAATTCTCTATGTGTACTCACACTGATAACAACACTTCGCGGAGGAAATATAAAAGTCTTGAGAATTTTCTACATTTTTTGAAATAAAAATATACGTTGCGTAAAAAAATTACGTAAAGTGGATAAAATTTTTGTATTTTTTTTTTTTTTAAATAGAAACTTCTATGAATTTTCGTGAAATTTGGAAAAATCCATACCGATATGTAAAACCGCAACAAGGACAAACGCCGACCGTTGGAGGGATGGAAGGGAACGTTTCAATCGTTAATTGAACCCTCGAAAGTTAGAAATTCAATTTCATAGAGCATATTCTCGCTGATTCCTTCTGGCTTCCTACCTCTCACCGAGTTAGAATGTAAATGAGAGAGTTGGAAACAGGCGTATGTGTGCGTGTGTGTGTGTGTGTGTGTGTGTGTGTGTGCGCGCGGGCGTCTAGTACATCACGTGTGCGAGTAAATATGAAGAATACCTGCGGGTACGTTTACAGATATGCATTTCATACAAGATACAGTCTGAGATGCTTTTGTTATTCTCTCGCTGTTGCTCGTAAAGTCAACATTATACACGCATGTAATGTTGATCGCCTGTGCGATGTTCTTCGCGATGAAACATACACCGGCTCTCTCTCTCTCTCTCTCTCTCGCTCTCCTCCCCAAAACGCGCGGGGTAACAAATGTTTCCCTTCGTCGTGCGCTCACGTTCATGGATGGTTTTGCTCACGAGCAAAGTTGTCCGCGGAACGAACAAATCGTGCGCGCGCGCGGGGGGTCACCTGAGGAAACGTGTCAGCTAACGGTAACTGGACGATGTCGCGCGCGTAGTGGAAGTAGCTCGTTAATGGCGAAAGTTCCCGGGCGAACGGGAATCGATCGTTCGAGAAAACAACTGTCTGTCGTATACGCGGACTTGAGTAACGAATGGGAGAGGAGGAGAAAGAGAGAAACGTGACGCGTGGTAGTGAAGACGGCCGAAGGGTCACAATCGAACGACGCGCTGTAATGTCTTTTTGATATTCTACGGGAACGGGCTCTACGTGATTGTCGCGAGCGATCGATACTCGGAACGACCGCGGCCTCACGGAAAACCGCGAGGATTAACCCCTAAGTTTCGGGATAATTTAGAGAGGATTAAACACAGATGTTCCCTCCCTTCCTTTGCGCGCGAGAGTCTCAAAATTCGTAAGAATTTTAAGCTCCTCCCCCCTAAGATTCACAAATTAAATTTGATATTGTTAATCCGCCGCTTCATCTTATGAAAATAAAATGTCGAAAAGAAACTGTCGATGTCGTTGTTAAAAAGTTTGAGCAAAATATTATTATGCGGAGCGCGCGAGGAATTTCTATCTTTCTCTCTCTCTCTCTCTTCTTAATTTCAATTAAATAATTTCAGTTGTCCTTCGCCCGCGTGCTATTATACTTTCACGTGTTTGCGTTTGCTTCCATATAATTTCATTACCGTGGCGCGGCGGAAGAGAAATCGAATGAGAAAATCTAGCGAAGACTCGGAGATAAATTTCAAACTCGAGAGGGTGCTCTTCTCGTGTCTTATCCGACTTTCTCTCTCTCTATCTCTCTCCCGAGTTGTGCTCGCGAAGAAGAGCCCCGTAACGGGCGGCAAACTTTTCTTGATATGCGCGCGCGCGTACGGATCGCGTGCAGGTCGCTCTCTCGGAAGCGACCAGACGCGAGAGGAGCGAACGAACATCGAGAGAGGAACATCGTAACGCGAAACGGTAGCACGGCGCACGTAACGCCCTTTTGATATTCTCCTTACGAGCAGTCTACGTGATCGCTCGTGATCGGAGGCTGACGCGAAACTGCACGCGCTACCATCCGCCGCGCCATTACATCCCTCACATGAAAGAACGTAGCAGGGGGAGGGTTCTCTGGAGAGGATTCTCTGATGCCGCTCGATTTCCACGGCGTCGTCATCTCGCGAAACGACTCTGGCCTTTCTCTCTCTCTCTCTCTCTCTCCGCTCCTTCCTTTTCTTTGTCTCGCCGCGTTTCTCTTCTCGTCTTTTCCTCCTCCTCCTCCTCCTCTTTCTCGTAGCATCGCGGTATAACCTCGTCGTGAACGACGATGCTCTGGCGCCGCTTCGTCGTCTAACGCCGAGCCATCGCAGCATTGTGCGCGCGCGAGAGCAAATGGCCTCCGAAGCACCCGGCCCTTGCCGAGAATTGCCGCCCCGAGGAGAACAGTTACGGTCTTCAGGGCTTCCTCGATCCGCTGATAATTCCACTAATCGTGAATGAGCGCGCCGCGCGGACTCCAACGCGGAAACTGCCGCGTAAAACTGCAACGTTTCCCTTCCTCCAGCTGCGGGAAAGGGAAAGAGGAAACGTTGTGAGCGCATCGCAGCGCGAAGACGTGTATTATTCCCCGGGAACCGAGCGGACCGTGATATAGATCCTCTTCCTCTTTTCCTTCCGCATTTCTTTCCCTCTCTCTCTCTCTCTCTCTTTCTCTCCCACACGCTCTTCGCCTCCCTTGAACATTTAGATCCCCGTCTCGTAAAATCCTTACACACCCGGATCCTTCCCCGAGATCCTTCAATCTTTATACGCTAGAATCTACCCCCGAGACGTTCCCCGAGATCTCAGCTTTGTCTCCCTCGCAAAACGGATCCACGAAATCCCGGGGATTTTTCGCCGCTCGACGATTCGCGCGTGAAATGCACTGTGTGTTTCTTCTTCTCTCTCCCCCCCCTTCCATCTCTTTGATTTCATGTAAATCGACGGAGAAAAACGACGCGCGTGCGCGCGCATTTTCCAAACCCGTCCTTTACCGTCGTGGATTTTATTCGCAAACTGCGCGAAAAGAGAGAGAGCGACAAAACGTTCTTTCTCTTCTCGGAGGAAGGAATCGCGGCGAACCGTTGAAATCTCGCGACCTTTTCAAACGCAGTCGTCTCGTTTCCCCGCGCGAGACTGCTAATTGCGGAGACCCGCGAATGACTATTGTTCCGGTAAGCGGTTGCGCTCTGAAACTTTCAGCATTGACACGAACCGGAGAAGAGGAAAGGCTATATACAGTTGCCGCGTTTCAATGCATCGGTTTTCGCCCGTCAAGATTTCCGCGATCGAAAAACTTTGCCATTAGCAAAATCGATCCGGGCCGCTTCCGGCGGAGTTACTTAGGCGCGGAGAATCGGTTGAGCAACACTCTCTGCGAGGCCCGTAAACGCGTGCGAATACGAATGCGCCGACCTACTTCGCAAGACGTCTTCTTTGCGAAATTCAGATAGAAAGCAATATCGCCGTTAATCTCAGGAGAAAAGCTACATGTATTTTCGCGTCGGATTAATTAATTGACTTACTTCGCATGTAATTAATTAAACGAAGTAAATTAAATTCGCGAAGAAGACGCATCATGTCGGGAATTGCAATGCGCGCAAATGGAGACGCGCTCCAACGGAGGGAAGGGCGGAAGACATGTATTAAATTTCGCAAATCGTCGCGCATATGGTATAACACGATCTTAAAACAACGGTTATAAATTTCCAATTTTCCGAGAAAATCGCGCGAAATAATCGCGTTTCACGAACATTTTGACCAGCGGAGCGTGAGCGCTGCGCGCGTGGACCGGCGCGCCGGCTCATATTTCATCGGTACGTGCTGCAAAACGTGATTGAAGATGAATAAAAAAATGGCGTGACGTGCGAAGCGCGAATGATCGCGCGCGCGCGCGCGCGCACCCGCACATCGACGTCGCGCAGAGAGAGTATATTTTTTTACGCGAACGGAAGCGGACGGGAGGGCGAAGAGAGAAGAGAGCCGAAAAAAATGTGCAACGTTATATATTCCGGATAATCGCTATCTCGTTTTTATCGAATTAGTTGCGCCAGTCTGTATTTCATGCAGCGCGCGCGCGCCCTTTTTGCATCATTTTTTTTCTCCGAGCCCCAGCAATTTTTTTTTTTTTTTTACAGACTTTTAGCATTTGTTTATTTGAAGAGCTGCATGATATATCGCGACAACACCGAGAGATAGAGAGAAAGAGAGATTTGTTTGGCCCATATTTTTTTTGCGATAAAAAACTAAACAGTTTTCCCGGAGCTTTAACTATCTCGTCGATAATGGACGAACCGCGTACATCATCTCGGTCTGGTTAAATAATAATGTTTTCTTTTTCTTTCAAACGTCTCTCCTTTTCGAAAAGTCGCGCGTGAAACACACGAAACTATGAACTTGTGCAATATTCACGTTATTAAGTCAGATATTTGCTACAAAGAGAGCTCGGGGAAATATACGCACACGGTCTCAAGACGGACTCTCTTTCTCTCTCTCTGCTTGTTGCCAAAAGTTGGTAATACTTCGTGCGCGTTTGCGTGGCAAACACACTTTCATATTTCGTTGAAGCTGCAACGCGGCTTCTTAAATAATGATGCAACGTTCTGTGTTCGCAACGTTGCATCTCGGACGTTGAAAAATCTTGCGAAATAATCGCGTTGCGCGCGCTCCGGAGCTGTATATATGTATCGGAAGAGACGCGGAGCAGAGAGAGAGAGAGAGAGAGAGATCGTATTTTATCGCACGCAACGAACGTATTTAATGTACAACAAATAGCCCGGGCTCGCTACTCGTATTTTATACTACCGACAAATTGTAGGGAATAAATAAAAGATTTTTCGCGTACGCGGAAAAACGCGAACGACTAGCGAATAATACTTCTATAAATTCCCAAATTAACACTGGCGTCGTTTTCACGAACGTAGGGGGAAGGGAAAAAAATTGAAAACAAAAAAATAAACATAAAAAACCCTCCGAAGGCTACGCACATATTTGCAGTTTACGTCGCCGGCATTGCGCCCGGAGCGTATTGTTCCCCTTTCCCCTCTCCTCGGTTCTCAATAAAAACGTGCGAGGGAATTAATGAAGGGTATTATTTAATGCAACGTTCGGAAATAAAATACTGAGACAAACAAGCACGGCGTGTTTGACGCGCCGAGGTGGGAGTGTACCTACATACGGCGGGTGAGCACATTCGCACCAAGTGGAGTGAACTGCAATATGTCCAACACACGGACGTAATAATACGCACACGCGAGAGGCAGCCTGGGGAATGCGCGCTTGGTATCGCAAACATTTAATCTTGGTTAATCCTGAACAATCGCGCCCGCAAAATTATCGGCGTGTAACGGCCGGTAATTACGGCGGCACAGATATCACTCAATGTGCGAATATTGTATTACGTTTCTTAAACGCACATGTATTATGCGAAGTACGCGCATACTCGATATTTAATTTTGGCACAGAATTTCGGCACGAAAAATATTTGCATATAAATTTTAGGAGGGTTTCTCTGAATTAAAAATTTTGGGGTATTTGGAGCAAATATCGTTATAAAACGTGTGTAGTGTTTAATTTGGTACAGAGGATATTTGAGTTTACCAAAGCGCGTG
>QVOB01018383.1:0-21136 GCA_014839585.1 Pseudomyrmex concolor | reverse complement strand
AGAAGGTGTGGAATGGGTGCGGAAGAAAACGAGCGCGGGTGTAGGGCGCGCAGAAGCGAAAGGCGAAAGAGAGGAGCAAGAAGAAGGTGTCGGGGTCCGTTCTCACCGCGGGTGCCGCAGTTTCTCTCCTGCTTCCTCTTCTTTTTGCGCCGTCGCTTGCTACGACCGCCGGCGCCGATCTTGAGCTGCTGCTGCTGTTGCTCGGCCGAGCGTCGAAAGACAAGATGAGGTCGACCGGCAATCGGGCCACCTAATACTGACGAGCGATTACCGGCGCCTAAGTCGTCGGTCGTCGTCGTTTCGTCTGCCGACAACGTGCCGCGTTTTTCTTCCAGAGACACGGCGACTGGTTCTAGCCAGAACTCGCCGTGGTCGCCGTGTAGCATACCCGCCTGAAACACAAAACCGGGTCTCGTGTTACTCAGACACATAGAGAGATCGTGCGCGCGAGACTCTCCCGGTCGCGACGTATCCCGGGCGTTGCCGAATACGAATGGGCCGTTTAACTCAAACTAGCGCGTACATCATTCTGAAAAACTTGTTAATTCTTCACGACGCACACGGGGAGAGATTGATATATTTTTAAGTTTTACACACGAGTCGGTGTCTCGCGATTATGAATTACCTGCGGAAAATACATCAGTGTAAGAGAATTTTTTTTATAAACGTTCTAAAACAAGTCTACGAATTATTTAATGTGCCGCGAATCGCGATTGATGCATTGCGCTAGATAAAATCATACAAGATATGCGAATGTCGTTTATTTTAGTATTTACGTCATTGAAAACGCCGACAGATTATTACGTCTAATTCAGCGTTTAGTCACACGTTTTACGTATCTGATTAGAATGGAACAAATCGCGATCTCCGGAGTGTGGGAGGGACGGCGACGGCGGGCGCGAGAAATGACAGACTCGCGGGGGCGTATCTCTCTTCGCAATTTTGCGCGAACATCGCCGGCGGCGACGATACACGGAAATATTAATACGATATATAAGATTATAACCAAGTTATGAAAGCGAAGCGCGTGCGTAACTGGACTGAAAGTGGTGCGTATTCAGAGTGCGCCGTGAGATACGCTCAGCCAGATATTAACACTGCATAAGTATGTTCCGTTTTCCTTCTTAAGTACTTGGAAATTGAGTTTCCACCGAGTTAGTTTATATCAGCGGTGCGTTGTTGGGAGAGTATTATGCATAGTTCTCGCGAAATGTATACAAGCAGTTCAACGCGCGTTAAAAGGACACATCGTGCTCGAAAGGAGATATTGCGCAGGAATAAAAAGAGGACGACAACGCAAAACTTATTGAACACTTGCCGCTCATTATTTCGGCCATCAATCGCTATCTCACGGGAAACAGCGAGACCTCTCAGTGACCGCGAGTGATTAATGCGAGAACGTAGCTGCGGGCGTGCTAATCTGCAGCGTGATCAACACATTGGTTCGCATTATTCCGTTTCTTGTTACGAAGGTGTTAGAACCCGGACCTCCGACGGCGCGTCGGTCGTCATGGCACAAGTATCCCGAAGGTCCGCGTGATCAGTACAAAAAAAAAAAGAGAAGTTTCGAAGAAAGCGAGACCTTATAACCGAAGCCGCATATCTCGGAATGAAACAATGCAAAATTTTTATATAAAATGGAGAAGAAAACTAAATCTACATTTGCATATCTTGTTATCTGCATTTTTTACTCGCAAGGTTTAAAGCAATAGTGCGTATATTTAATGTAATATATATAAAAGTAGTTTTTTCTTGCTCGGTTCTTTATAAAAGAAACTTATCTCACTTTTGTAACTATGTGACAAAAATATATTCTTCTCTTGCTATTTCAGACTTATTTGAATATAAGGACATTGCATATATAATATAGATATACATTAAATAGAGTAACATTTGAAGTGGTTTCATGAATATATATACGGTGTAAGATAATACAGAGACTGACACAATGAATATTCTACGAGAAATTTCATCTGTGTAGTGAATCAAACTTTGTCGCAACTAGAGCGTACATATTAATATCTAATAGAATAGATTGTTTACACCACATTGCCGTGTCGTCATCGTTGGTGTCACGAGGCAGGTATGTTCCCATGTTTCGGCAGAATAAAACGCCGGACAAAGTGACGACTGAGGAAGGAAAAGAGGCGCGGTAAAAGGGCTAAATATAGTCGGACCGTGGTGGCGCTCACCATTTCGATTAGCCCTCGACGCAGACCGTGAAAAATCACGGCGCCAGACTCACAAAGGCAAAGAAGAAGAAGAAGAAGAAGACGAAGAAGAAGAAGACGAAGAAGTCGGGTTTCGTGTGTGTGTCGTCGAAGGATCTCAGAGCAAAAGAGATCCGGCCGTGACTCGACTCGGCATGGGGCCTCATGGCGTTCTCGCCTCCTCCGCCACCTTCTTCTTCTCTTTCCCCTTTATCGCGTTATCTTTGTTTTATTGGATCTCCAGCTCTTCTTTTTCTCGTCTGTTCTCCTCTCTCTCTCTCTCTCTCTCTCTCTCTCTCGCATGCCCACAAACTTCGATCAGCTATATAAGGAGTGATTTGTTCGACGGCCGACGACGGGACAGGATATTTTGTCGTCGACTTCGTTAACCCTTTACGGCCCAAAAGAGATTTGAGAGGCGAACCAGACGTTAAACATTTTGTCTTTATTATAAGGTCGGATGACATAACTATTCATCGTTTTGAATGCGTTCGGAAACAAATTTATCTCGTTAAGATCACGAGGGGATTAACAATCGCAATTTCAGCTGATTCTTTTCGGAATGGATTTATTCACCGAAAGTACAAAGTGTGCTCGAACAATGATAAATACGACATCCATAGATCGAGTCACGCGCTCTCTCAGCTGGAATGATTTGCTATTGGATTCTAATGTCAGAGTATTTCATATGATTCAGTAATCAAAATTATTGGAATTATCGAGTTTTCTTTACTGAAATGAGATTTACGAATCAATAAAAAAAAAAAAGAAGTATTACAACGTTCCTCCTCTTCGATGCATGACTGAATTAATTAGTTCCACTTCCGTGAACCGTTATTGAGATCTTACTTGGGAATGTACACATATAAGAATATTGCTGATTCTACTGCACGTTCATTATTAGCTATTACTAGCTGAGGATTTGCTGCTCTAACAGCTGAATGTGGCTAATTGGCAAATAAATATATCGCATTGGTAACGTGCGGTTGGTTTAATGGCGGTCACCAGGAAGCTACACTCGGACACGTCTTTTCTTTTAATTGGAACGCGTCGCATGGACCAAACGGGGAATATATGCGGTATATAACGTCGTATATTCGCGGGATTCGATTAATTCCGCGGCGTATCGACCGATAATTTACGGCGGTTTACGTTACAGTCACGTCCTCTCGGCAGAGGTGGAATTTCTATTGCGACGATGTGTCCGCAAAATCCCATACCGGTATCTGTTGCGCCTCCTCTAATTGCCGCAAGCACGCGAGAGAATCGAAAAACAATCCCGTAAATTTGCTATTCGTCCCTTAAGCCGAATTAACGAGCACCCGTCGAAAAAAAGCCCTTTGGCTTGCGTAAAACATGCCGATTAATTATGCATGTCGTGATAATTACGCAAAATATTATGAAGTCTCGATATGCAGGTATACATACTCTTTCTCTCTCTCTCTCTCTCTTTTTGCGACAGAATCACCGAGCGCTTGAATTATTAATCGGCGCGCAACTCGTTACAACAAACGCGACACGATCGACATAAATTACCATCGCCGCCGCACCGTGACGAGCTAGTTTGCACTAATCGCCGCGACGCACACCCGCACTATTCACGCAATCGATCGTGGCGATTGCACAAATATAATCCTAGCAGAAGACGCGGGTGGGAGCGGCAAGTCGTGTCGCGAGAAAAATTCACCGCTTCGAAAAGTTTCGTCATTAACGCAATAATCGCGTTAGTTTTTTTTCTTCAAAGGATTGTGATTGCAAACAAAGCAAGTTCTCAACAAGCGCAAATTAGCGCTCCGATTCTGAGTTAGTCGACTGATAAAACACACGAGGCACGCTGGCGATTGTCAAGGCGATCTTGCTCTGCGTAAACTGGACATACGCACCGTCCGTTGTACGCGTATAAATTATTATTGAACGGCCAACGGGGAATATCGATAGGCGGTCGCAACACCGAGACACGTCAACGCCCATGTTTAGCGGCCGTCGAAGCCTACGGGCCCCGCTTTTACGGCGCATATTTGCACCTATGTCTAAGCGCGTATTGGCTCCCCCGTTGGCGATTGTTGCGCGCACGCGAATATCCATTGCGCTTGTCGCGCGACTCGACCGCCGCTGACAGCCGTAAAAGACGATTAGGCTTGCCTAGTTGGCGAAGCCGATACGATCTGGTTGGCGTTTATACGAGTCTCGTTGATT
The DNA here is from genome assembly GCA_014839585.1 of Pseudomyrmex concolor. NCBI lineage: Eukaryota > Metazoa > Arthropoda > Insecta > Hymenoptera > Formicidae > Pseudomyrmex > Pseudomyrmex concolor. Next base: position 16,730 of record QVOB01018383.1, on the reverse strand, counting down.
ATCGCGCACCACCGTTGACCGCGCTGGTCGGTGTGATCGCCGAGGAAAATTAATTATCGGAATCCGTGAAACTACTTGATTTCACGGTGCCAAATACGCAACGTTATCTAGAATTCGCAGCTATATTAAGAACATGGCTTTCCGATCATGACTATAGTTTTTTCTCGTATAACAATCTGAATGTTGAATAAAATCAATCTTTTCATGTATATAAGATATAAAATAAAACAAATGCTATTTGAAATGTGTTCAAAATACATTATTACGGTTGAAATATCTTTCAACAGATATTAATTAAACAATACAGATTTGATCACAAATTCTCCTCGCATATTGAGTTACTCGAATGTATTGCGAAAAAAAATGTAATTTTGCCAATTTATAAACATTAAAATTTGTCGCGCGTGCTGCGCCGAGTTTATCCATTTTGTGCGACGTACTCCAATCACCGATAATTGCCACTCATACGCGTATTCGAGATGACGTAAAAATGGCTATTGTTAATGGATACAAAGTTTGCTAATACTTGATTACGAATTTCCGCGCCACCAAACTCAAATGTTCCTTTTAAACGCAATGTTGCGTATCTGATGCATGCAGATTGAATCACGTCCGAATATTATGACAGAAATTTCAATTCAATTATATGCCATTCCGTTAATTTATTCGGTCGCCACGCATCCCGAGTATTTGAGTTTATTTTGTAAATAGCAATTAATTCCGGAAAGTGCACCACTTCATACGATCAGGGGTATCGGTGCCAGAAATTCGAACGATTCCGCGCAAACGAGGCGGTTTTACGCGCGGCTTGCTCAATATGCACCTTGTTAGTACCGGGATTATGCTCTTCTGCCGCAGCGGGGAATTTAATAACGCGCCGATAAATTATTGTAAATGTCAAATCGCCGTCGTCGCGTTTACGGGCCGTGTGTAACGAGTCGCGCGCGAGCGCATGCACGGCAATCGGCGCGAAAGATCGCCAATGACATCAGACTTTGTATCCGGCCGGTTATCTTCGTACAATCGATGCCTCGTACGCGAAAGAGAGAAAAAGAGACGCACATAAGCCTCGTCATGGGTGTGTTCCGCTGTCACAGCCGCCGTACTGCCGCGGGTGAGACGAGCAAGGTTAAGCTCCGAGGATACGGAGCTCCGGCAGCAGGATTATGCCCGGCAAGGACGATGATTCTCCACTTTGTGGTCTCTTCCTTCGATCGTTCGTCCCGTGTCGAGGAACGCGGGCGCCATATATGCTTGGAATCTATTCCAAGGATGGACATCGCGAGATTAACGAGATCAAGGAAGTCTCTATCTGAAAAAGAAGTTTCTTCTTCGTTTGTTTTTCTTGTTTTTGCTCTTTCGTCTAATGCCCGTTCCCGTTGTGATACCTGTGTTTCGCATCGCGAAAATTCCACGACAATGATGATATTTCCGTGAGAACAGGATACACAGCGCGTCGTACTATGTCACGGCTTATATATATATATATATATATATAGATGTGATAATAGTTGCACACGTTAATTGCGTTTTATTTATGAGAAATGGGAAGATGATGCGCGCCTAGAGCGCTCAACTTCGCGTGAGCCGACAGGTTTAAAAGCTCTTCGAAGTGTGATTCCGTCGCAACTTGCGGAGTGTTATCTGCGCGGCTCGAATTAGTTGCGAAACAGTCTTCTGTTATACACGTTTCCAATTTCAAACAGATTCAACAACATACGTGAAATTGTCGTGAATGCCAATATTCTTCGACATGTCGGGTTTATGAGAGACCGGATGTTACAGAGAGGGATAAGAAAAAGAATTCGGCTAAAGAGTTCGAGAGAAAAACTGTGTAAGAGACTCGATGACGATAGGTGCTTTTTCAGCGAGAAAACGACTTATACCGTCATTAGAATAGTCGCCCCGTATTTTCCATGTAAGTGGTGCATTAATGATGGCTACCGCGCCATGAATGTGCGCGCGAGTTTGCGCGCCGGTTCCGGTTTGTTTTCCACGACGGACATAACGGGAGATGTCGGCTACAAAAAAGGCGACGGCTGCAACACCCAATGAACATCCATAAAACACGCAGTCGGCACAACAGTCGCGGATGCATCTTGGTGAAACCGGGATGAAAACTTCGGATTGCACGTTTGCCGGATGTTCGCGTTAATCACGTATCGGAGTACAGCGTAGCGTGAAATACCGAGTGCGATGCGTCGAATGGCGCAACGTCAATAGAGAAACGTTGATCGTTGGAAGGCGATCGACTTTAAATGAATGTTTCGCGTGGTTTCATGTATCGAGTCCTTTCTATTCTATTTTATATTGAGGATTCTGTATTGAAAAGCGGCAATCGACAGGCTGACGATACTGAAGCAAAGCTGAGTTCCATTATACCGGAAGTCTGTTCAGGTCTCGTGTATTCGGTTAAGCGCGCGCGTTCACGAAGTGATCGCGCCATTTATCACGAGATCGAGCTTCTTACCAGTTCCTTAGACGGGGGTTGCTTCTTGAGTCTACGAGATGTTATCTACGGATATTGCGAAAGAGATATCCCTTGCTCTCTCGCGCAATAAAACGCTCGTGACCTTAATCACTTTATCATCTCTTTTTTCTCTCTTTCTTTCTCTTTATCTTCTCTAAAAGCACAAAAATTAAGTGCGTTATTAAATTCTAATTGCCGAAAGTAATAAGGACCACCCATCGTCCCTCTTAGATCGAAACAGATATGCGAATTAATTAGACGGAGAAGGTTCTCCGCCGTTGATTACCTATTACTAGTAATTATATGTTGTTCTCTCTCTTTCTTTTTCTTTGCAGTATTTACGCCTCCTAGCCTTTCGCTACCGGGAGAAACGTGATCGTAAATATTTGCTACGGTTTATAGTATTGCGCATTATATCGAACTCGCAGCCATGATTTTTTTATCAGGAACCTCCTCCAATCATATTTTAGTTTTCCGTTCGACAGAACACAATACTCGCGAGGAAACGGCTCTCTGGCCACTCGGAGTGTATTCGCTTGACACGAACACTTTTCTCTTTCTCTCTGTCTCTTTTTCCATCTCTATCTATTTTTCTTTCTCTCTCTCTCTCTCTCTCTCTCTCGTCGCGCACACGTAGCGAATAGTGCCGGGCGAAAGCCGATATCTCTCGCGCTCGCCTGTCATTGGCGCCGTAATAACGATCATTCTCATTTTTTGTCCGGCCACCCCGGTGACAAATCGCTCTTTGTTGCGAAAGCGGAATTAATTGACCTATTGATTTATGTCGCCCCCTTTTATGTGCACCGGGTTTCACTTCTACGCACCGCGGACCAGATACCGGCAATATTTCGCTTTTTCGTAGAACAGACCGACGCCTTCAGGTCAGCGGAGTTGATGATAAATCGAGCGTGCATGCTGATTGCTATCGGCTCCGGCGGGTCGGCACGTACCTATATACGTATTAATTGCCGACATTAATAGCCATTAGTTAGAAATGACGTACGGGGAGAAAACTGTTTCGGTTTGATGAGACGATGATTCGATTTCACCAAATTCATCCGATAACGCAATACGTACATATTTTCCGAATGCGGCGAGCTGATAAATTAAAACGCGACGCCGATAATGAGAGGGTCGCGTTGATCGTTTACTCACGGTGCACATGTTGCGCCCATGTCAGTTGTAAAGAAGATATATGACGACGATATATTACTGCCGCACGAATTATTGACACGATAGCTGTTACTGTTGCTGATATAGTGACCGTCTTGCCAAATGCGGTAACGGCTGGCGATCTATTATTGAGCGCATATCTCCATACAATAAAACAGCGTTTGCGCGTAAGCAAAAATTTGGTTAAAATATTTTTTTACACGTCATAACAACAATTTGTCTCAACAGAAATTACTTGATTTCTAAAAAATCGAAAATTTCTTTATTCTCAGTCTTGGCATTTCAATTACATTCGATGCTCCGCGCTATGCCGGTTGATACATGAAGTTTAGCAAAGATCAGCGTCGCTACAGACCGAGCTGATTCGTAACGTTTTCGCGATACACTGCTTGTATTTCAATTTCTCGTCCATTGGGACGCTTCTGAGTAACCGCAGTATAATTTATCGGGATAGTCTTCAAGAAGTTGTTTCGAACTCGGTCTCAACGGATCGTGAGTAATGCGCGGCAACAGCCGATATTTCTTGCCGCCGGCTGTCACTGCGCCTTGCAATAACAATTATTTTCTACAACTTCTTTTTTATACAGCTACAACTTGGGAATTGGCGGGAATGGAAAGCGCGGAAAAGCGGAATTGATGGAGTGCCTGAAAATGCCAGCCGTGTGTGCTGCGATTTATTTTGCGCAACGAGCGGAAGATATTTGCTCATTACGCGAAAACGCTTTCGAATAGACAACGTTGACATCGATCGCGAGACTCATCATATGAGATTGTGCATGACGCGAAATATTCATATGAGAACAACGTGCATGCTCGAAGAATTTCAAAGTCAATCTTCATTTTGTTAAAACTTAATAAGCCGCATAATTGCGGAGTTATTTTAGATCGGAAAGTTTTTTAAATTTTAGGAAAGCTAAACAATTTTTTCTAACTATTAAGATAAAAATAAGTTTAAAATTACGATTTTAAAGATGTTATAATAATAGCAATAATCTCTAGAGTAACACACAAAGTAAAATAATAATCCTAGATTACAGCGTCGTTCACTTATAGCACAAAGAACTGAATTGCGAAAGATATTTGCGTATCGGCGAGAACCGACGGTAGCAATCGCGAATCCCGCAAAGCAATTAATCGAGATATAAAACGCGACGCCATTACCGCGTTCGTTTACGATATGACGGTATGTGACGAAACTAATTGCACAAGAAAACGACAGCTTCTTTCGTTCGGGTGGAATAATGCTAATGAGTTATACGTAAGTGCCGTTGGTTAAAGAAGAGTCACGCGACAAGATTCATGTCTGCGGTGCATTTTGCAGTCGCCGTGACTGAAGTCTATCGGCTCTCGCGATCGTTCTTGGAAATTTAATAGACACGTCCCGAGAGAGAAGAAAACAAAGTGAACGAAAGAGAGAGAGAGAGAGAGAGAGAGAGAAAAAGAGAGAAATGTTGTATCCGTGATATACTCTCCGGTGATACCAGAGCTCGCGCTCTCGCGTCCATAGAGCGTTCGTGCGCTCACAGATAAGCAGGCTAAAGGATCCGTTTCTTGAAGCGTTGCGAGGATAAAATTCGCCTCGTTTGTCCCGCGAGCCGGAAATCCTCGTTCGTCGTTGAAAAGAAGTCTCGGCCGCGTCTGATAAAATTTCCGTGCGAAAAACAATTTAACCGGTAGTTCGTAAACGTACAACTCGCGAGGTTTATCAAGAAAAGGTGCAATCGTGATGTAAAAGAGAGAGACTAGACTGGTGGAAGATAAAATTAATTACGATACGTTTCACTCTCTCTCCTTCCCGGTGGGAAGAATAACGTAGTGGACGAGATATCGCGAGAACGATTGCTCTGGAGATAACGAGAGGGTATCGGACGATGAATTTTGAACTCAGCGTGAACTGAAATTTTTCAATTCTGCTCGTATCAGCAAGTAAGATACGCAATTACAACGATAATAAATATAGAGCAAATTTGCTTTATATTTCTTCTATAAAAATTATTCCATAGTTTGTATGAAAAAGAGAAACTTAAATTTAGTATATAATTAATGTTATGACAAAGAAAATCATAAACAAAAAATATAAACAAAAAAATAGTTCTTGACGACTAACAATACTTATCGAGAATAATAATTACGAATAATAATTAAAGATTTCTCAGTATTCTCGCAATCAGTGTTTAGAACAGCGCGAGGAAGGTGATCATCGTTCGATTCAATTCTCAGCGTTACGCCAGCCTCCAAAATGGAGGTTGTACTGGAGGATTAACTCGCGATGAGATGAGACTATTACTGGGCTAGCCTGAAATTGCTGAACATTACGTATTGGCACCAATTACATTTGACCTCTCTTGCGTATACAACACACGCACAATTTTAGTAATACAACACTGCGAGATGTGGGACGATTGTTTCGTTTATACCGCACGCAAATAAGCCGAGATCCGTAAAGCAGTTAAATGACACTATCCTGAACAGATCAACGTCGATTACGAAGATTGCTCATCGGTGAATTGCATCGGTGAATATTAACTCGCGATTAACGGCAGCGAGAAGAGACAATCTGTGCAAACAGAATTTACAACTATAACCGAGATTTTAATTAAGCGATACGACAAGTAAATAAAACAAGCATATAGACTTATATAGCGACTTCGAAGAGCAAGAAGATCAATTCTGAAAATTGATGGTTTTGCCTACGACGAAAATTTGAAGGGTATTTATCGTCAATTTTTAAATCAGTGTCGCTTATGTGGATCGGCTATTAAATAACGCTTTTGGTCTCGCGTAAACCGAGCGTAAAGTGGCGCGAGTAGGCTCGAGTTTTATGGCGGTTACACGTCGAAACCACCTTCTCTCTCGCGTGCCTTCGTGCCGCAGATTTTATGGCCCAATAAAAACGGATATCACCCGCAAGAGGTAGGCACACGATATAAGACCTCGGTAAACAGAGTTGCACCTACCTGTGCAGTAGCTAAACCCGTGTATGTCGAAATCGGTCCGAGATCGCCGATTAGTAAATGACAATGTAATCGTTCATTATTGCGTAGAAACTTATGCCAATTTCTTGTTCAGAATTTTATTCTTAGTCGCTGCAGAATGTCGCGACTAAGGTCCACCGCCACAGATTTTTGTGTGTACTTTTAAAGTAGAGAACAAAATTACGACGTTTCATTTAATATTTCGAAAACTTTTGAATGTAGCGGAAAGGTTCAATTAGAAGGCAGAGGAATATCTTGACCCGAAACCTGCGCGATTCCGGCGTCACGACTCCGCGAAATTTCGTGTCTCTGTAATATGCACGCCCGGTGGAGTCGATTACCGCGGTCGATATGCAGTTCCGCGAGGTTCTCGGAGAAAATTGAGCAATTACACAGTATTGCGTGAGAACCGGGCGTCCATAAGGCGAACTCTGGCAGCGTGCGTCCACGTTGTTGGGCCGATAGGATACTCGATACTGATGTTGGGGAGCGGCACTACCTCGCAATCGAGGCTGTGTGCGGTTTATAACGTAGATATATATATGTACGCACTCGCGTGCGAGCGTGTTATGCGTGCGTACGTGGACAACTACTAGGTGCGCCATCATAAATCTGTCAGCCCGGTGGCAAATTAAATCATTATCTGGAAGTTGCGAGCAAATTGCGCTGATGCATGCTCGCGAGCCTGTACACTTTCTTCCTTCGTTCCTTTATTGTGACCGGGACGCATCTTTTTCATACCTCTTTCGCATTCCTCCGTCAGCATTCCCCTTAAACGCCGTTACCGCGAGTTTACGTTCGCGCGCGAGAAAGAAGCTACGCGAGTATTTCCTCTTCTTATAGCTCGCGCGCTACAGCGGTTTGCAATTATGTGGCGCCGACTAATACACATAAATTTCAGATAGAGATGATAAAAGCGCTGCGGCCGCAAGCTTGGAAGCGAGAGCGTGCGTTTGCCGGAAAATTTTCAACTTTCAGCGGCGTAATCTTTGTTACGGACGGCGCGCCGCTTGCACAGCCCCCGAGAGTGTTTTAGAAACGCTCACCGCGTATGATGATGCATTTTGAGAATAATATTTTGCTTGAAAAGTGTCATGCAGCAAGCGAAGAAATTACGAATAACGAGAAATTTTACAAGCCATAAAGTCTTTTAAATTATTAAAATATCTAATTATATTAAATTTTAAATTAATATGAAATGTGTGTTAGGACACAAATGTTTAATTATGGTAAAATATGTGGCCGTTCATTTGCATGACATTGCATGTCATATTACATCAGGCGTTGTATGAATCTATTGTAATTCATTGATTTCCAAAATTGTACGTTCAATAATGTGAGTAGGTGACATCAGCGGGTGACGGTTTTGTGAAAACAATTTGCCGCAAGAGAGACGTTTCTGTCCGACCGGGTTTTCATCCCGATAGTTTCGGTTCACTTCGTCACGACATTGACAAAAGAAGTGCATTTCAGTTACGGGATAATCACTTCTGAAAAATTGGCTCATACACTGCAGCCAGATTATTCGACCTGATTTCGTTCAAGCTACCGGCCGTGAGTCAACCGGACCCATTAATTAATCCGTAACGCTTAACGAATAACCGCGTCTGATTTTTACACGCGAGAAAAAAAACGAACAAAGTGAAACGCGCGCTCTTATCATCAACGAGAGCAAAAGACCGAAACGACGCGCATTATTTGCTTTCCCGCATGCCTTGCAAATTGCAATCGTAGATCGCGATCGCTCCAGCTCGCTATACAGAGATTTCTCGTCGTCTGAGAGACAAGCGCGTATAATATGATTGATGTAGAGTCACCGTGGAAATTATAATGAAAAGACCTAACGAGTCAAAGCGCGTTTTCTTAAGCACGGCGGGCTTAAGGACGGCACAGCCGTTCGCTTTCGAGCGCGTAAGATAACGCGAACCGCGAGCATATATGTTTATTTTGATGTATCGGCTATCGCTCACTTGCGCTCTCTCGCTCGGGAGTCTGTTCCTCTTTCGGGAACAAGGAAATTTCGTCAAGCTGACTGAAACTTTGCGCCCCGGTCGCTGTAACGCAAGCGTACAACTATCGAGCAGATATACGATCTCCATTGCGACGCGTATGTCCGACAGTTCATAATTTAACCGACAGGATTCACGCGCGTTCAAACCTCGTCCTTATGTATGAACGGCTAATGGAATCGACAGTCGTTGACACTGTAGATTTTATCTCTCGTTATACTCTTCCACTGCCACTTAGGAGTCCAACAGCGAGCGAGTGCGTTGAATCGCCGGGAGCAAGTAGACTGAAGTTGCCTTCCGTCTGCAAATTGCAGCTGACGATTCAATCGCACTTGCCACATTATATCACTTCAAACTTCGCTTGTTCCGTTCAGTTTCTAATGCGGTTCGACGTTGCATCAGCAGATCATGCAAATGAATGATCGAAAGATGTAAATGATCTCCGGCGTGATAAATATATCTACACGCTTTCGGTCTGTTAGATTTGAAAGCTTATGCAATTGGTCTTAAATACACACACTTTACATATTTTATTTGCCAAATAAAATGTAATCGCGATATCGAGCGATGAGAGTGTATCTGTTTTTTTTTTTTATCTCGTAAATCTTGGAGTTTTCTCTATAATTGTGTAAAACATGACCTGAATATTGGCCCGCGTATACTCGACCTATCGGAAAATCGAAAGTGTAACTCACCAGACCGTCGCAGGCGGACAGGGCGACACGGGAATTCCGATGGCCGTTAATGAATCCCCGATAATGACATTTGCTGGCATGACTTTTCGCCGGATTGCGGACGTGCAGCGACCGCTTCCGTTTTTCTACAATCATCGCGGGTCCGATGAAGTTGTCGACCGCCGTCAGCTCGAGGTGGTACTCGTTACCGGCCACTGGCACACGATAATGAACGACCGGCCCGTCCTCATGATGATGATGCGTTACATTATGCGAGATCAAATCGCCCTGGTAATTCACCTTCCGTGGTATCACGATATCGTGATTGTGCAGGTGTTCCTTCAAGGTGTACATCCCTAAATATAATACAATAAAGATAGTTACATGTAAAAAACATTGTCGCAAAGTGTGCATTATGATGTTTTTTAACAAACTGAATGTTTTAGGTCGCAAATAATTTTTTTGAGAAATATAGAGACTCTATACATGTAAACACTTCTTTATCGCGTTTAACTAAACATCTCTGCCGCTCGGCAATATTTATTGAGTGTTTACCGTTTGTGCGGGCAATAAAGTGTTTATTATATTATTACACGCAAGTAGGTGGACTCGTAAAAGCCTGAACGGTCGCCCGCACGTACAAGGTGATGAAACCTTGGTAGATCACTTAGGCGTGTGTCGGATAGGACCGGAAAATGAAAAGCGGTGACCCGTCGCGACAACATGCGAAACGTGCGGCAGTTACGCATCGTAAACCCGGCGCAATAATTCGCGATCGATTTAGCGTGCGCTCGTGCGCACTTAGAAAGGTGCCGCTCGCTACGCCCTCGTTAAGCGCCGCCATCGCCCGACGAGATAGATAACCGAATACGAGCATCGGCTCGGGTTTCTTTGACACGCCTAATCTCTCACTGCGACGACGGTTACGCGGGAGAGACCGTTTCGGGCGACAAATCCTCGGACTGAGGTAAGACCGTATCCCTCCTCGTTTCAATGTCTCGGAACGAACGGGGCTCTTAAGCCTCTCACGTAAATTACGAGACTCGAGAATAGATAACTAGAACCCGGAAAATTTACAGCTAAAGTGACAACAGCGAACCGTCGATCATGCCGGTTTCGCATTACATTATCTCGCAATCGAGGCGTCAATTTTTCGTCTTCCAGCAAGATCTATTCGAGCAAAGTTGCGCATTGAGCTGTTTACGCGACGACATAACATCGAGATCACATAACATCGCTCTAATACGACTAGTCGATCGATTGCTTCTATTTCTGACTATTGTTACTGATGATCTAACGCTTAATAGAATAATTGTGGTTAACCTCTGTTCCGCGGAGAATAGAAAGAAAAGCACGCAGTCAAGAACGCAGACGCGGTTCAACTGCGGCAATATGTCTTCATATAAGAGCCGCTTGACAGAATCGTTATGGGTCCGTTTGCATGCCGACAACATTTACGGAAGTCGCCTAACTGCGACTGATCTCGCAGTTTTTTGTCTTTTTTTTTTACCGAGAGCAATTCATCCTAATTAACTTCTTGATTGCCAAAACTTGGAGACGCGTAAATTAGAGTGTGACGTAATTCAATTTAATTTGATGGCAATAAAAAAAATGATTTATTTGTATAAATCAGAAGAGAAACAATTGCGATTATTTTGCACTAATTAACATAATCAAATTATCGCATAAATCGAGGAAATTTAAACATCGTGTAAAGAATGCGCGTTCGATATTCATTTGATAAATTAACGAATTTACGTATATATACCAGATATTCTCAAACTTTTTCGTAGATTTTATATATAACCCGCTTAAACTCTGTGAGATTAGGTGTGTACCGCTTTCGGCAGCTTCTGCGTCTAATAGTTTCTGCGGTTAATGGTTTTCTCATGATCTCGCTGTAAAGTCCCGGACTTGCCGGACACGCCGCGAAACGTCCGTTCGCGGCGGCGATGTTCCACGTGAGCTGCAATCGGGACGCGCCGAGCAAACGCGGTGGGTGGCACTCCACCCCGTTGGCGATATAGCGAGCACCGTTACGATTTACACCGTTTATCGGTTAATTTCATCTCTGCATTAATATTAAACAGAGTAATCAGCGTTTGTTGGTTAACCGTGCCACCCGGGCGCAATGGCATTCGGTTTGATATACAGCCGCACGAGGAAGCGTCGTTTATCTAATGCGGTTTATTATACCGACGATGTCTGAAATATCTCTAAAATTCCGGCATTCGTTTAAAGTAGACGCGATATATAATACACATATATATTAGCGCGCGCGCGCGCGATGACACATTGCCTCGCGATTTATAGAGTCGTCAAGGCGAACGAAAGCATTAACGTTGCGCGCACTTTGATGCGTTGTATTCCACAGCACACGTGATATTGCATACATGCCGCCATAAGTCATTTATACCTCGTTTCGGAAAACAAACATTGCCGGTCGTGCCGTTAAAGCGCGCGGCCAGTAATTGCGTTTCTGCGTGCGTGAATATGTATTGAATTTTATCTCGATTTGCATCTCGAATTGTATCTCTGACGCTAGTGCCGAAGTGGCACAGTGGAGGCTGCGAGTCGCCTTGACGGGAATCGGTCTATCCGCTTTTCATGTTCGCCAGCGGACTCTGGAAAGCGGCTAGATAAGTAGATAAACAGGAGAGAAACGAGGAAGGGAAAGAGAGGTGCCGCGCGCCTCTAGTGCAGGTAGTTGAACGGTGTAATCATCATTATCCCATTATCATTAAAGTCGGAAAAATGGCGGGGGGCAACCAATAGGCGCGCGCCGGTAAGTCGGGGTTAACTGCAGGTGGGGACGTTGGATGGAGATACTCGGACCTCCCATACAGGCTGCACCCACTGCGAACGTCTTGTTGCACACACGAACGTATATGCGTACGTTCTATGCCGTCGCTATGCGGCTCATCTAATTGCGTATAATTGATGATGCGCGCTGTCCCGGGTTAACATAATTACGAGTATACGCGACTTGTATATGTGCAACGAGTTATTAATCGGTTGCTCTTACCTGCCCCGTCGACAATTAACCTTTTGACGGTGGCGTTTTTTGGTGGCACACAGAACGTGCTAATGAAAGTAATCATCTTCTTGTCAAACCGTGATAACTTTGTATTTAAGTTACTTTGTAAATACAAGTGAGGGACACTGAATTTCAAAATTATTCGATTTTTACGCAAAACTCAAATCCATATTTTTGATAACGGGATCACTTCTCGCGTGTGAAAAAAAAAAAAAAAAAAAAAAAAAAACGACCGACCGTTAAATGATTAACCGGTGTGTTGTATTCGTTCAATTTCTCGATTCTCAGGAAGAAACCGTTTCGCCGCGCGCAAGTATTCTGACAGATTTAGAGGTAGCCGAAAGATCGACCCTCTCTTGTGGGAATTTATGGGAATCCGCGGTATGGAAATCCCGTATTGCAGATCGGTGCGATAATTTAGGGGGCTGATCGCAAGGCCGATACGCGAGGCATTTCGTACGTCTGATATAACGTAATTTATTGTTGCGCCGTTGTCCGCCTACCGTCGTCGTCCGTCGATCGCACCGGTGTTCTATACTTCGTCAGTGTCGTCGGCTTACCTCACGTGCACGCAAGACTGACGTCGCCGCGATCTAATCGATAAAACATTCGTCTTCCGCTGCTCTCTCTCTCTCTCTCTCTCTCTCTCTGCGGCCACGATCAATAAGGAAGTATGATCGACGCACGCGCGTTCGGTTTCTTGCAGCGCGCAGTCCAAAAAGTAAATTCTCTAATTTACTAAGAAGAGTAGAGCGCAGTCAGATACGTGAGATAAAGTGCTTTCGTTTATTTACACATAGTGTAAAATAATTATAATTACATAGAATTATATCTACATGCAATAAAGAAGAAAATTAGTTTTAATTGTGTCTATCTAAAACCTACAAGTCTACTGTGGAAGTTACTTATGAGATAGGAGTTTATTATGGTTTTAATTTTTTTGTCACAACAGAGAGGGCTTATCATTATTATGCCTTCGCTTTCCCACACAACGAGCGAGCATCCGATTCCGGTTCCACGGCTTGTCACGGGCGAATCGCGGAGGCGCGGAAGCCAAAGTTATTAGGCGTCGGAATGATTTTTTATCGGCGATACCTGGGTATTACGGTAGAAACCAGTTCCCTCAGATGACTCACTCACGGGGCCCATTTCGCTCGCAGGCCATCGACGATCCCGCAAGAATGGACCTCCCTCTTCTCTCCCTCCTGACCTTTCTTGTCTGTGTTCCCCCCATTAGCATAAACCTACTTATCGAATTCATTAAAGCCGTCACGATACCCGCGGAAATATAACCGAACTACGCAGCGAAAAGCGCGAGAGAGAGAAAGAAAGAAAGAGAGAGAGAGAGAGAGAGATGTGATATGTTCCTTATAGCACAGGTTCTTCGTCGTCTTGAATCATCGTCGCCGTGGTTTTCAGGTTGTCGCTCTGCGACAACCCGATCTAATCGTTGATTTTACGACGCCGAAACTTGACATTGCTTTCGACTCGCACACGATGACCTTTTATCCGAAATATTCGATATAAGTGCCGTTGAGTAAATTCTCTTGTACGATCGTCGGAGACGGACTGTCTTGCGGAGACACGCGTGTTTCCCAGACACGGCTTGTAAATTATGCGAACTGTCGATGTGCCGGCGGTTGAAAGTTTCTTCGTGCAATGTAGCGAAGTCACGTCGCTCTATTAGCTTTTAAATCTCTCTGCGCAAATTATATAAATATATATATATATATATATATATATATATATATATAATATGAGCAAGTAAGTATCTTTAATTTCCACAAACGGCGTAAATTCTTGATCCTATGAAAAAGTAGAGAGAGATCAAGGAGATGTTACAAAATACTTAACCATTTCATGATAATTAATTCGTTTTTGGCTCATTAAATAAACGATAGATACTTGGCTCTTCTTCAGAAATTATTGAAAAATACCAATCTGCTTGCCCGATGTCGCAAGCCTGATGTGAAACATTAGATAGAGAGAGAAAGAAAGAGAAAAAGAGAGAGAGAAGCGCAAAACATTGCGAAGGAAATCTTCTGTATCTCATAGATACAGAAGATATGACCGCATGTAAACTCTGCCAACTACTGCGACATCGTTTCGTAGAAATCGGGACACGTAATTAGACACGTTCATCAGGCCCTCAAAGTTTAACATTCAACCGTATCTCGGCGCTCGCTCGCTCGCACTACAAATTATTCGAGGAGTTAGCGATACAGCGTCTCACGCGCGGCCAATCAAGATGGCATTCGAACAATGGCGTATTCTCGAAAATCCGAGGTGTACTATGCACCGTTGTCCGATTTCATACAAACGTTGCACTGTGCCTCGAAACTCGCCCTGCGCGCCATGCTATCGAGCCACAACAGCTGGTCTCGCTTTTACGGTGAACGAGATAGCTTTGATTAAACAAGCCGCGCACGAGGTTCCCGCGGATGCGGCTAATGCGGCACTTGTGGTTTATCCTCGCGATCGAATGAGATCAATAGAATCATTAAGAGGTTCACCTGAAACGGCTGACAAATCGTCTGGACATCCCCTTACTCGATTTTCGTGGAAGTAAATTTTCCTATTACGTGAATCATTAAGGATGCAATTTACTAGATTAAAATCATTTTAAAATGGAAATCTCATCTCAGAGATACTTGCAGTATTTTTTAACCAAACACACATTTCTAAACATATATATATATGTGTGTGTGTGTGTGTGTATATATACGTATATATTTTATTTCTGCGAGTAATTGCTTTACATGTACGTATACCGTTATACATCCAGCTTATCGAGACAATTTTAACAAATAGCCGATAAAGCAAAATAACGAGCGGTTACGAAGTTCGTGCTGGAACACCGTCGTAATAAATACACGTTGGATGTTAATTCGTGCAAAGTGCATAAAAGCGGCCGGCTATGTCGATCGTTACTATCGTAAAATAGCGGGATATCGTTAGACGCAATATCCGAAGCGCGTTTGCGACATAATCATATACGAAACTGGGCAAGGCGTCGTTTTCCACGATGACCTACCTCATCGCATTCGTGACAACGCGGCGTTTAATATCCCCGCGATTGTCATGTAATGAAACGCGTTCGCGCGCTTGCACACGAAACCTTATTAACAATCCCTATTAACAAACCTTATTAACAAACCCTATTAACAATCGTTACGAGCGCCCGTGGTTCGGAACCGGACTAGAAATTCCTGGATCGCGACCGGAGACGGCGATTAATCATCCGGACGGTATAACTTAATTATTGTCCGCGTCCCCGTTAATTCGCGGGCTCGTTTCATTGCGCGACGCGTGTTGCGCGCGATTCGGTCCAACGACGACGCGACGAATCCGCACGATAACGCGCGGCCGACTCCTCGTAATTAATCGAATTTAATTTTTTTGCGAATCGATCGCGCGCCGGACAGCGACCGGATGCGAGACCGCCTGCAGCGATGCGTCGCCGATAGAATTATTCCTCAATGCCGTCGTCGCCATCGAACCGATGCTCGCGCGTGGGTGGATACAGATTGAGCGCGATAGTCTCGATGCGCAACCTTTCGTTAATTGGCTGCGTGTACGACACGCTGATACTTATATTCCTGTGCTATAAGAGTATAAAGACACGTTTTAACACGCAGTGAGCAGCTACGCCGGATGAATGTCGATGTGATTCCTTATAAATTATGTAAAATCCAACTTGGAAGAGTATCACGAAAAAAGATTATTGACCTTTAATATTACACGTTTATGAATACATGAATATTTCGAAGCGTGATTCATCAAACGAAGAGTTTTTTGATCATCAGGATAATTCAAGATTCTGCCGAGAAAAAAAAACTCTTTCCCCTTTGCGATGATTTTATCGCTTTTCCGAACGGTGTTTTCTCGTCGTTCACGCGCGCAACCGACGTTAAGGTCGCAATGAACGACTTCCTCCCGCTGTCACAAGCAGTCCCTATTATTTAGCCACTTAGCGCGAGTGGAGTGTACGTTGTTCGAGAAGAGTGAGTGATTCGCACCTGCGGGGGCAGACAGGACGAGAAGATGCTGTCGAGAGCGTGGGCCGCGCGGCCGATCAGTAATAACGAATAAAAGCCCACGCGGTCGCCGCGCGGAGCATGTTGCTGCAGGAGTGATCCTTTTCGAGAGACGCTCTCGAGCTTCTCACCCACGGCTACTTGCACGTTCTGCGGATACACTCTCGTTTGTCGACGAAGCGCCGCCGCGTGCAATTTCATTCTTTGAACGCTGTTTATTACCTGGCGAATACACGCGATCTATTTGTTTGTATACCTCGCAACGCTATAACACCGTATATAATGCAGATACAAAGTTTATCCACGAGTGCACGACACCTTCATATTCGCAGCTCGGAAGGGTCATCGTTCTTAT